>CABFOW010006051.1:0-35916 GCA_902141385.1 Timema californicum
ACACTGAGTGGCTAAACGAGAAAGAAGTGGAGAAGCCTATAGAAATAGTGACCTATCCATCAGGACACTGAGTGGCTAAACGTAATAATTGAGTGTTGAGGAGTGGATTCAAGGACCTTGGTCATCGGATTAAATGGAGTTAAGGTGTTTTTATAAATACAATATTCATATATTCACTAATAACACTAATTTTATATATTCAATCGAAGGTAAATTAAAATTTTAAACCTTTATAATGCTCCAACTTGTTTTAATTTCACCAGTTCAATTAATTTAAATCCATTGTATACCAGTGTTAGTGTCAAGTTACCAGCATTTAACTCTCTACTATCACATCTTACTGCCTGTTTATATTTTAACAAGGATTTAAATGAGCTATAAGACGTTAAAATAGGATCAATGGTTACGGAGATACAGTTGACTAAAATTAAGCAATATGGCGGTGATTTGGACCATGAAACCCATTTATTTAGCACTCCTGGATGCGTGTAATAAGGCCCAACAATCAAATTTAGGATCATTTTATTCAATATTTTGAGGAAATTTAACCCAGCTTTTATTTTGCACAGGTCCTTTGAATGGTTTTATGGTCATATTTTAAATTTTAGGACAATCCAACCAATAGGTTTCAAGTTATGGAGGCCTAAATATGTTATCTCTACAACTAGGAAAGATAAATCAATGATTCTTTTTAAACTTCTCTTTAAGGATTCAGTGTTTTGAATGATTTAATGTGTTCTGGATTTGTACAAAATGATTTTAAAAATAAGTTACAGCTAAAAAAAGCATTCACAGGAAATTTTCCATAAAAATAGGGTTAATATAAATTACTGATATCAGGGGAAGCCGGGGTGAAACCCACCAATTCTTTTTTTTTTCACAACATTTTAGATACCACTCATCTTTAAAAACACAAAAAATCTTTTTGGTTTTCTAAATTGCTTTCTGGGTGAAAAATAGATAAATCATTAACATTCCATCGAATCTTGGTCGAGTGTACTGAGGGTGGTTTTTCCACTCTCCCTCTGTGCAAATGCAGGTACACTTCCTCTAAATTTACCCTGCCACATCCCTAACTCATTAATGAGCCTACTTATAAATTCCCGACTGAAGGAATGTTTGAAAATAAAAATACCTTTGGGAAATTAGTTAAAATAATTAGTCTACTGAACATAAACTAAACAACAAATATCCTACAGTAACAAAAAGAGTTGTCTTTTGCCAACAAGTGGGGGGGAAACTTTGGTTATTGGTGTTGTCAATATTTATAAATTAAATATTTATTAGTAAAATTTAGTTTACAGTAGAGGTCTATGATAAACGCGTTTCCCACTCATGACCCAGATTGAGATATTAAGAATTAGGCAATATAGTTAAAAAGCGTTTACTTTACTAATAAAAATGCTCATTAATACAAGTCTAACTGTAAAATCACCTTGAATAAATAAATGCATTAAATTGAATCTCTTTTTATGTTTTGTCACCTGAGATCCTTATTGTTTTTTTAGGAGACGCTATTTGAGAAGCTTAGCAGTTTACAATAATAGCTTGGTAAACGTGGGCCTAGTATTTCTTCACTCTACAGGTCACTTAAAATCATAGAATGGTAATACTTTATGAATAAACAAATATCAGACACAGGCATATTTGAAGTATTAGATGTAAAGAGACATGGTTTGAAATTAATTTGAATTTCGCCTCCAAGATTTATGAACGCAATGTGATGCTGTATAACTGATACCTTATATAATCTTTTAACAAGAATAAATAATTTTGAACAAATAATGATTGAATTTACGTTCCACCTTGCAATATTTGCTTAGTTTACTTCAAAGTAATTACAAATACATACTATTAATACCTGTAAGATTATTATCTTCTTTAGTCCAAAATCTAAACAGCAACTTATTATTTCCAAAACCGACGCTACATAACACATACCCAAACAATCATGGATCCGGTAATGTGATTGGTTCATTGCATTAATATTTAAATCCTATTGGCTACAACACAACAAAAATTTGCATAAAAAACATCAACAATAATACAAGTCAAATTAATGTCTTGAAAAATGTATATAAAGTTATAAATGATACTTTAAATTCACGTTAAGTTATTTAAATGATTATTAGTTTTAATTTTTTGTTATACGCCAAATTGTAAGAAAATTAACATTAAATATTATTAATTAAAGCTCTCCTTATATAATTGGTCAACTTCAATCGCATCGTTGCCAAGAGAGAAGACAAAAGTAGTTATTTTGGAAGAGCAAAAAAATAATTCATTTTTTATCATTTAACGCAACATTTATAATATTTAATTTGACGATTTATAAATTTTTTTAGGTAAAATGGCGTTAAGTTGTATAAGGTGAGGGTAATTATATTGTTTCAATTCATTCAAAGCACAACCTTTAAAGCTAGATTTTATAATTTTAAAAATTAACTAAGAGTTAGCTTTACTACATAAAAACATGTTGTTTTGCAGGCTCGGTTCCCAGGCTCAAAGACAATTCAGTCTTGGTAGCAGTTGTGTACTTCGTAATATTTATGCACCACAGTGAGTAAACTTTCCCTTTTAAAAATCATAACCTACACTGTAACATTATATTGAATTAGCCTATATTTAGCTACAGTAAGTTTTCGTAAGGAAAAAAAAATACAATCTTAAATGAGGGTGGTTAAAATTCCCGAATTTAACGCCAAATTAACTGTGGGCCTAGGCTTTTATAAACCCCTGGTATGTGGTCATTAATCATTAACCTATGAAAATAGAGATATTTTAAAATAAAATTATCCAAAGGACCCACAACTATTAGGCCTATAGCTGTTTCAATTTAATATATCAATGTCGGCTAGAGATCCAACTTTCAATTTCAGTGAAAAGTCAGGTACACTTTACTTGATGAATGTACACTTATCACGAACTTGAGATCGAAGACTGCAATAGACTATTTGGACGGCAAACTATCCTTTCCACGCCCTTTAGTCCACAGTGCTGCTTCCTACCAATGAACTTAGAAACTATTTTAAACTCCATCTATCAGCGTAGGCCACTTACAGATTTGCGGTGACATTTTCACTGCACATGACAAACTATCCAACACAAAACAGCCAGTGTATTTAACGTACGTTATCAAAGATCAGATTACTCTAGGAGCTCTCTCTCTCTCTCTAGCAGACTAAGAATTAACAATTGCCGATCAAACGCCGTATAATTGGCGTGTCCGTCACCCCTGGATCACAATCAGCACACGTTGTGACTAATCGGACGGGTCTACACTTGATCACGTGATTGCTAACACAACTACCAAGTGACCGTCGACAGCACGGGTAGTGAGACTATTCGGGAACAGACGGGTTAGCATAAAGTCATAAAGGTCTTCTCCACAATTATAAATGGGAAATAATAGGTCTCATTTGAAGGCACTTTATTTAGTTGAAGGCTTGTATCGTCATTGACGTAACACGTTATCCAGGCCAGAACTTTCACACCGCACTATTTATATATCCACGTGATCCTGTCGCCCAATCATGGGATCAAGGACATTTACACTTTCTCTTTTATAATTAATATTAGGCCTAGATACAGAAACATCAGCCGTTATATTAACCTCGGAATATTTAAATAATAATTTAGAAAGTATTATTTGCTCGACTCGTCTATTTCCCAAGGGTAGCCTACGTCCAATCACAAGAGACACGAGTCTAGAGCACCCCCAGCGGGGACACCTTGCTTTCTCCCCGTAGCATATTAGTGCTAGTGTGTGATGGGGATGTGTGCCGCTTGTACACACACAACTACAGGGTGTTCAACAAGTAGCGAGCTGATTCTATCCACGGAGCAAGTGGACCATGTGACATTCACAAGAGTCCAAACAAGGTTGAAGAATTAGTGTGGAACTTTTACAATATTAATGTTAGATACAATTTTGATTGTATTAGTACATTTAGGCTAGAGACATTTTAATTAGGTAATATGACACCTTAACTAGGTCAGAAGTGTGTCTGTCTACTCAGCTAAAGGTCCTGGTTTCGATTCCCGACATGGCCGAAAATATGGGTTTACCCTTTCACATTGGTAAATTAAGGGCCGGGGACTGGATGTGGTGCCTGTCCTGGTCTTACGTTCTATTATAACACATATGAAGCTAGGACAGAGCTAGCAGGACGGCGGTGGAGAATATATGGCTGGATAAAACACTGACCTAGGTCACAGACTGGAAACAGTCGTGGATGTAAAGTGAATTTACTCAACCAACCACTCACAATATTTTAATGAAACATGTTTTCATGTAATTAATAACTTTTGTGGGTTTTTTTTTCTTTGTAAAACATAGAAGTGGTTTACCCCAATCATGTCACGAGCAACTTTATTCGGTTGGCCTCCCTAACTTATTGCAGATGTCTTCTTCGGTAGGCGCTATAGTTCGCATCTCTTGGACGCCAAAGCAATGTGGTATTTTGTTGCTTTAGTAAGTTTGTTTTTAAAATGCTCAAATCCCTTTGTTCTGGTTTATCTGGAGCTTCTACACAATGTTACCTCTACGTTAAGAGAATCCTTGTCACATATTAAGATTATGTTTCTGTAGCATACACTAAGTGAACTCACACATTTTCGTGACTGTTAGTTTCACCGTCGATAGATTGTTTGGTGATGCCAGGAAAGCCGGGGCTTAGTCCCTCCGTGCAGGCCTAATTGCTTTTTTAACCTCACAGCAAGAGATCAGATACAAATTGAAGTCATAAAGGAAGGAGGTGAAGTTGAGCATATCCAACCGTGCATGGGAAGAAGGTAAAATAACAGCTCCTATATACAGCAAGTAATATGACAATGAGAGATCTGGACTCTATCCCTAGGAAAAAACTGTCATGTTTGGAGACTGAATATGATGTCACAGGTGAAGAGATGTTTAATGAGCAAGTTTAAAACCAGAGCCTGGATAGTTAATGGGGTACGCCAACAATATTGTTTACTGGGATTTTAGCAAAGAGGGAATGGAGACTGCACTACGTGAGTGAACCTACAGGCGGCAGAGATGAGACCTCTAAGAGGACAGCTAGAGTTAGAAATGAACACATCCAACAGAGTAGGAGGGATACCGGTATTGGAGACGATTAGGACATGTTGAGAGGGAAGGGATGAAGAACTAGGCCTAAACTAGGTATGCTGTTAATGAATACCTTAATAATAGAATCACTGGTCGAAGCAAAAGGAGTAGGAGGGACTACGAGTATAAGATGGGTCTTTGTTGTTTATTTGACACATGGTCGCATGACGAGCTCCAAACCAAGCGCAAGCTCTTCTGCTTCTGCCCGAGAGAACCAATCACATCTCACAGCCAGATTATTTGAAATAACCCAGTAATGTACAGGATTGTACCACAATACAACATTATAATTAGGAAACATCTATCTATAATCATTTGTTTTGACTAAAGTAATACTAAAAATAACCTTACAATAACGTAGCCTACTCTACAAATTAAAATTATTGTACTAGCCCTAAAAATACCCTCAGTTATAAATAACTGTGCATTTTGCATCTCTAATGATGTAATAATTTCTTCCAGCACTCAAACAGATTCTCTGTATTTGGTGAACGTGAATCGAGCTTAAATGATTGAACTCTGGTGTCGGTAGTCTGTGATAGGTCTTACATGTCAGCACGGTTGTCTCGGGGAGGAAATAATGTCAGTCTCGTGTTAAACATGCTTCACTCGGCCACCGAGGAGACCAGGCTATGAGCTGCCTGTTAGTTGGACCGATGAGTCTTTCAAGCTCATCGAAAGTTCACCTTATCATCCTATACAGGGTCCTTGAACCTGCTATTTGTACCACCTTTTTTCAAAATCCGGAAATTGTTTCCAGGCATCTTTATGAGCTAACAAGTACTTGTAGCCAACAACCAGTTCATCAGACGATGACAGATAGAAAATATATTTCCTATGTGGACAAGGAGCGAGGCAACTTCTAGTAAGGGACCAGTCGGAGCGAAGGGATGATCTCATTCGACACGCAGTGTATTTGTGTTGATACACCAGATGTTGGTGAAGCAAGGGTTACAGAACTTTATCACCACGTAGTCATAAAATATTTATTTTAGTGGTGTCATCCCCCTCTTCTATACAACTGATTCAAATCTGTCAGGATGTGTTAGGGTCGAGGAGTATTGGTGTTCTATATCTAGTTCACGTGTGATGTGTGTGTGTAAGAACATGAGGAATATTGGGGAGCTTGTGACGAAACAAAGTGTTGCTGTCTGAACCCTGGGCTCGATGTCGTTTGGTCAGCTCCGCTAGTCTCTTGGTTTACAACCCGCAACACTCGTGTTGTCACTCACAACACACAATACTATACAAACACAGGCCATGCCATCTCAGGCTAGACTACATCTATCATTTGTCTGAACCCTGGGCTCGGTGTTGTTTGGTCAGCTCCGCTAGTCTCTTGGTTTACAACCCGCAACACTCGTGTTGTCATTCACAACACACAATACTATACAAACACAGGCCATGCCATCTCACGCCAGACTACATCTATACCATTGAACTAATATTGTTGGTAATATTTTAATTCAGTGTGCGGGTGTTCTCGTCGAAGACTGTTCCAGTAGAGGGTCATGATGAGAAGAACCTTCGCTTGCAACGCCCCCAGTCTCCACATCTCACCATCTATAAGCCCCAGCTGACCTCAATGTTGTCGATATCTCACAGAGCTACGGGGCTTGCCATGGGCTCCGTCATGATCTCCTGGGGCATTGGTAATAATACAACCAACATGTCGCAAAGTTTCTTTAATTGTATTACTGGTTTGATTACCGGAATAATGTTGAATAAGAGGTGATTGAATATTATATTTCAAAGTTTATACGGATAATCCTAACACTATCCGGCAGCACTTGGATACTGTAATAACTAATTATAGCACCCTTTCAGGTTATATACTTATTATGTTAATTGGGAAGGTAGAATTCGGGGAACTGAGGGATAGTGGAAAATCGTTAGGAAGAACCACCCCAGTTCACCCGACCAAGATTTGAACCTAAATTTCATCGTCCTTGGCAGTCTAGCTGAACACAAAACTAGCGCATTAGCTAACTACGTCACCGAGGCATATTTGGATAATGTCAAAATCTTAAGGTTGAGGTTAGTTTAGTTCAGAATAGGTTAGATAAGTGGAAAAGATGGCCTCAAAATGGGGCATTCTGAGTGTTAGTGCATTGTCACGATCCAAGATTGAAATAGTGTTCCAAAATATAACCCTTATTAAAACTTGCAAATAGTGTTCAATGCTATCCAAGTCTTGATGGCTAATGTCGAGATTATCCATTGCACTTGGATAATGTTGACATCTCCCGGCTAATCTCGACACTATTCGAATAGCATTAGCTAACTGGAAGATGATGAATTTTACACATTTATTATGAATAGTTTAAATGACTATTTAAGATAATGAAATCATACAATTTGTTTTAAACCAAGATATTAGTGCATATTATTGTAAAATTAAATTTAATTTACAACTAATTCCAAACAGGCCTTCACTCTATGCACATAGTTTGGCTGGACACACATTTTCTTTTAAATTGATTAATAAATGTGTATGTTGTAGGTGCTCTGGTTCTACCCAAACAATTCCCAGAGTACTTGGCGGTCTTGGAGAGCTGGCATCTGGCGCCAGCCTCTGTGCTGGTACTCAAGTTCGCCCTGGCATTCCCTTTCTCTTATCACTACTGTAACGGAGTAAGACACTTGGTAAGAATGTTCGTCTCTTATCACTACTGTAACAGCGGGTTTGAAATGTTGTGCCCTGTGAACTAAAGTGTGTTTTGTTTCCACCACAGCTGTGGGACATGGGCCGGTTCCTCACTCTAAAGGAGGTCTACACTACGGGTTATGTGATGCTGTTCTGCGCCTTCTCGCTCGCAAGCTTACTCACCTACTTTCTCTGAGACAACTGTCAGAGGGTTATTTATTTTAAGTTATGTTAACTCCAGTATTTATTCCCTTTAAATTAGTTGTGAAAATCTAGTTGGCATTTATCAACAGTATTTCAAATAAAATGGCCTTAATTGTACATCATGACTGTACTTAAATATCTGTATGACTGGCAAATGTTTAACGTATAATGATTGTAAAATTTGTCACGCTCTATGCTTGTATTCCTACTTTATTTTCCCACGCATACAATTACACGTTAAATACCGGCTCTAGTTCAGATACACTCGACACCTCCACCTTACCTGGATTAAAGGTGAGTTATGAGAACTACAGAGGGCCCATCAATGTTCAAAGTAGACCTTGGCTCGGTCATTAATGCGTCTGTCTACTGAGCTAAGAGTCCTGGTAAATTGACGGTCAGGGACTGTCCTAGCCAGCCGGTAGCGGAGAAAACAGACTCGGGCCACAGGTTGGAAAAATGTTAACATATGTTCTGAGTGCTTTAAACCGAAATAGTGAAAATGATAAAGGGCAGGGCTATTGCACTTGGTTAAAAATATGGCAGTCACAAAGTTGCACTTAAATTGGGGGGATAGCCGACGCACTTAGCTTAATGATTCTGGAGTAGAAATTGTTCTGCTGGACAGCCAAGAGCATCAGTCTACTCTCTTAATCTGAAGCAGCAGTCTGTGGCAGTGAAAATTTGACCTTTTGGTGTTTTATCTAAACAATTACCAGGGTGTGTTGGCTATCCTGTGGTCCGATAACTGTTCAAGTCTCATCCAATTACATTTAGGGTGGGTTTTTTCCGGGCTAAGATTAGTGCATTTATTTAAATGTCACTTATCACATTTCCTTTAATAACACAAGTCAACCAATTTTTATTTTATTTTCTCCCAAGAATGAAAATAGGCGAATAAAATCGCATTTTTTGTACTGAATTCATATATATTTTTATAATTTCTCTATTTAAGGATTTTGAGTGACACCCACTTAAAGTTTACAATATTATGTTTATTTTAGAAATGGGCCACCGAATCCTGACAAGTATTCGATGGTCGAATCTTTCACCTAATAAACTAAGCATAATATTTTGTCAGACAAAAGAGATAAACATTAATAAAATATTCTTTAAAAAAAATTATTAGGTGTGGAAAATGTTACGTGCCTTGTACCCTCCCCTCCCTCCTGTTCGGGAAACTTGGACTCGACCGTTTCGGCACATGCTCACCTCACAAACAATCTTGTAAATGTTTTAATAAACACATTAAAACTCTTCAAAAACTATAATTACTCAAAATAAATTAAACAAATCATGTCTTTTTTTTAACAGAAATAACTCATTACGGATGATACAAAGTCGGCCGCCATGACATATTATATTTACTCGCCCGAGAACTGAATCAAATAAACATGACTTAATTCTTACTACCCAACTGGTTTTAATTATCTACAACTATGTAAAGAGCCCCAATTTAGTGCATACAATCCTTAAGTTAGACATTTTGTTGGGTTTCATGATAAATAAATACTGTCAACAGTCAGACAGCGATAAAACTGTTTATTTATCCCTATCGACCTACGTATCGTATATCGATTGTTTGTTTAAAATCGATTCAGGTAATCTGATCACTTAGTAAGCGCTCTCGAGTTTTAAGAATCAAATAACGACTTGCTAATCCATTATTTGTATTTAAATTGATTTTAACTTACCAGTTTTTTTTAAATATGTTATTGAAGTAATTGTAGAAATATTCAAACTCGGTCCTGCCTTATAAAATGGGAATGAACATATTGCAAGAGTCGAACATATGTTTGTGTTTTAAATAGAATGTATTGTCAGAAATCGATACATCGCAAGAGTCGAATATATTTGTTTACTACGTGAATATAGATAAAGGATATATAATAAATTAATGATAAAATATACTTGGACATTATTGAGTTCACTATTTTCAATGTAGGTTTAATTGTTGAGCATGTTGTTTTATTCTTTATTAAAATAAATTATAATGTTTCAATGATGATTAGATTTGATCAAAGGATAACTAGGCCTTATCTATTTATTTCACATGTTTTTTAGAGACTTAACTCATTCTAACAACACTTTTAAAAATAACCAAATACACTCCAATTTTGATTGATTTGATTTTTAAACAATAATACGAGTCTAGATTGTTAAATTTGGCTGGATTTTATCCTGTATTTTGTGAGGGGTGTGTTACAGTTTAGACCTATATTGTGGAATACATAGCAAAGACTGTTTGACCTAAAGGGTAGAAGTGTGCATTCTGCTGTATTTTTCCTCGCGAACATCCCTTTCAAGGGTCCAAGTATACTTGGGCTCTACTTGCCCTGGTACAGAAATATCTTGGTGGAATTGTTCGCCGACTGCCCCTAGATTTGCCGGGAAGAAATCGAGGTGTGAATCCAAGACATGTTACATTCCATGGTCTTGTGAGAGTTTAATAGATCCACTATTTCTTTTTACAGTGAAACCTGCCTTAAACAGAAACACAAGGGACCAAAATATGTTTCCGCTAAAGCCAGGTGTACTATAAGAATTAAACTAGGGACATGCATGTAATTGGAATAAAATACCTTACTCTATTCACACTATAAATGAACATAACAGTAGTCTCTAGCCTGAGAGCTCACACTAAACACGTGAGAATCATTCTGTTGTAGCGCACATCGCCGCAGTTCCTTTACATTTTTGGAAGGATCTTCTCTTCCCAACTAAGGCATCCATCGTGTGTCTGGTTCAGTTTGCATGTCATTGTCTATGTTGATGTAGTCTTCAGCATTGCAGTTATGATTTTTCAAAACACACTGTAACACTTTCTGGCAACAACTTCTTTACAGCTTGACTTAACCAAATAACCGCATCTAGAACCGAGATGGTTCTTGCAAGCTCAGATGCGGATAATTTAGAACTCATATTAGCGAACAAAGATTACATTAATAATTTAACATTGTGAATGGTGCCCTGATCTATTGGTTGAGAAAGACTTGGGGTGTTTGAAGGGAACCGAGCAAGTCACATGATGCCTTATCAAGAAACAACAAAACATGCCGGTTCTGCTAATAAAAGCCGTTAACCACTCCTCCACGATAAGACGTCATCCACACCTTTTTGTTTTATGTCCATGTTTCTGAAGCACCGCAGCCCCAGCGGGCGATAACTAAGTGTTTCTCCATTTCACCTTTTAAACCCAGTGATTTATTCAGTAGCACATGGAAGAACAGGGTCTCGTCGTACGAGGGGAGAATGTAAGCCATGACTTGATGGTACGAGAGGAGAATGTAAGCCATGACTTGATGGTAAGAGGGGAGAATGTAAGCCATGACTTGATGGTACGAGAGGAGAATGTAAGCCATGACTTGATGGTACGAGGGGAGAATGTAAGCCATGACTTGATGGTACGAGGGGAGAATGTAAGCCATGACTTGATGGTATGAGGGGAGAATGTAAGCCATGATGGTACGAGGGAGAATGTAAGCCATGATGGTACGAGGGGAGAAGGAAGAGGAAGTACAGGAATTGGAATGGATTCACCAGTTTTGTCGGTTTCACCAACTATTGTCCCATTTTTACAGAACATTCTGCCCAGATACACAATCATTCACTTATTCTGACAGTTTCCATTAAACCGAGCTTTCAATCATTTCCTGATCTTAAGTTATCAATCTTATCATAACATTTCATATGTACATGTTGCAGACTTAGTTAGAGCTGGACTAATTCAGATAAACAGAACCAAACTTAAATATATTTTGCAAACAATACAATTTTGTCTTGTTCATTATATTTCACTTCGCGGAAAACTCTCACAAAGTGGCAATTTTGAAGACCTACTTCTTTTCCGCATGGACGCAGAAGATAAAATTCTTGGAGACCATGTAAAGACACACTGAGGAAAATCTAAATATACTTCTCACAGAGTACAAAATGATTTGATCAACATTTGTGGAGCTATAATCCAAGAAACGAATGTGAAGCATTTTCTTTGCTGGCTGATGAAACTGCTGACATTGGCAGCAAAGAGTAAACCTTTCTTCGAATAAGATGCTGATGTTGGTTGTACTATTAAAGAAGAATTCATAGGTTTTTCCGAGCTTGAGAAATTATATGCAGAAAGTGTAGCAAATGCTATATTGCAATTCACGGAAAAGCTAGGTCTATAAATGACTAAGCTTATTGGCTTAGGGTTTGATGGATGCTCCGCGATGGCTGGTGCCCAACAAAGGATCGGAGCAGTATATTTTCATTGTGCATCCCATTGATTGAACATAGTGGTCATTGACCTCAATCAGGAAAAGCACGTGATCATATTTTTTAGGGAGAGCACTCTTAGAGAGAAATAAGTTCCAAACCTTTCTGGTCTTTGTGAAACAAGATATTCTGAAAAATACAAGTCTATAAGACATCTTTCTAAATATTTTGTAACCATCAAGAAAGCTCTTAGTAACCTTAGTATTGTTGATGACACGCTCATTAGCCTTCCAGTTAGACAGTGCACCATCATCTGCAGTGTTCATTTTGTGTCTCAAAATTATATTCTATCTGGAGCCAGTTGTGAACAAATTACAGTTTGTAGATTTTGACTTCGACACACAAAGAAGAAACTTCTGTAGGTTTTCCATAAGCACAGGATGGAATCAGAAGAAGAATTTGCTGATATTTTCATGGAAGTAAGAGATGGAAATTGACATCAAAATGCCTAGAACCTCCCGTTGTTCGAACATTCCTGTGGTCACTCCACTTGCTTACTACAGAACAGCTCGAATCAAGATTTACAGATCTCAATGAATCACCATTCAAAGTAATTTTAATTAATCCCAACTTGATGGAAAATATGTTTTTGTCAAAGCTACAAAGGAACTGTCTCAGTTATATATCGAAAATCTAGAAGCGGAAGCTAGAACCTGGTTTGATTTTTGGAAAAACGAGGACTCTGGTGAAAGGTCATTTAGCACCTTCAGGCGAGTGAAGACTGGGTCAAGAGCTGAATTTGTAAGAATTGGCTATAGATAAGTTTTCTCTGGAATTAACTTTTCCCATCACGATCACAATGTTCTATTCTTTAATTATAACTCAGTTGTAACTTCTGCATTGACAAAAACAATTGCTACAAACTTTTAATTAATTTGAAATGTAGATTTTACATACCATCATCACACATCTAATATTAAGTTTCAATGACATTTTTTTAAATCCGCTAAAACATTCATCTTTTCATTTTTTTTCTTTTTTGTAACTTTATAAATAAATATAATGAATAGAACAGAAAATAATTATGTGAGTTTTTGATAGATCTTTCCCATTTTAAAATAAGGTACTGATTCTCAAGCAGTATTTTAGTATCTTGTACATTTACTAAGGAGGAGGTAAAGTACTCATGTGATGAGCCCCTCCTCCCTCCGCTGTATTATATTTATCTACACGCAATGTGTTAGTCAGGGTGTCAGGGGGAAAAAACAGGAATAAGTCGAGAATTTGGTGTATTAAAAAAAACAACGGAAAATATTGTTTTACTTAAAATATGACATAATAATCAATAAATTACAATGTGATTCAAACTGTCTTTTTTTGTTTGTAGCTGTGTAACATGTTATAATTCCTAGTAGACTGTGGAAATATAATTAACAAGAAGATTTTTACATTTTAAAACATTATTATTATTATTCACAGAAATTTTTAAAAAATGTGGTGGGTGTGGGAGTTTCGGGAAATCGAGAATTCTACCATGGTTAGTGTTGTTTCATGTGTGACCAGGTGAACTGGATCCAGAACGGATCGGATCAGGGATCCAATATGGCGACACAAGCACCCGGCGGTTACATCGGGAGAGCAACCGACGCCAGCCAGACTGCATTTGTCGGATGTAGGTTGCGGTTTCCCACCCGACATCGCCCAGCAAGATAATTACATTTAACTCTCTCTTATGTTCATGGTACCTTCTGCAAATGGCCACACAAACTCAAATCTGCACATCGAATGTGTTTTTAATTGTTTTAATATGTCATTTTTTATCAGGTCATCTTAAATATCATATTTTAACAGTCTCATTTGCAAAAATAATAATCATTTAGGCGATAAGAGGGCCCTGCTACTATTAAGAGTGCCACCTACTTAAACCCTTAATCTGCAGTATTTGTTATAGGCTAGGGTAAAATATCTTTGAACTAAAGTCATAAACCGTTTCAGATCCTTGTCCAGGGACAGACAAGGGTTGTAAAATCCATTTTTTGACGATTTCAGTACTTTGTCTTTATATGAGAGCAATAAAGATCACAATGAAATAAAATATATTCCTGCACTTTTCCAAGATATATTTGCTTACCCATATGTGTTTTTAATATTCATATTAACTTAACATGGGCATACTGTGGACCTTGTTTATCCGACTCAACTGGGATTGGGTGGCATCCGAATTAACTAACATCCAGATAATTTTGAAATTGTAGGAAAAAATGCATTAAACATACTACAACCCCTATTCACTCAAATCATAAAATAATGAGCATCTACGAATGGCGTTCTAAATAAGCCGTCGCTTTGTCTAGGCGGGTCGTAGCTTCCGCCTGACGCATCAGCTCTACTGGTCGTGCACCTGCCTCATTATCGGGTTCACCATCATTGTCAATTATTCGCTCCATAAACATTTTTACAAAAGCAAACCTGTGAAATTTCAGCCCAGATAAATTAGACACTCGGATCAATGAGGTTCCGCTGTAATGTGACTTTGCCCCAGTCTCTTTGGTTAGAAAACATTCCGGCACCATATATTGTCAGTTACCTCACAGTTTCGTTGCCATTGTAACAAAAGTATTACAACAAATATTAGAAAAAGACTCAAGCTCTGCTAGAATTGTCTTATATTGTTTGTGTTATTAGTTTTATATTTTACATTAATTATTTATAAAGTTTATTTCTGGTTCCTGGATCCAATTTCACATCAAGCTAGCTATATTTAGAAATTTAAATCAATATTGTTGAAATGGATACAAATGGTTGGGTTGTAATATAAAATTTGAAATTTAAATCTCCATAAAATCAGAACTATTCCATTCCTACTCTTGTGTAAATATGTATATTTATTGAGTGATGTCTGCTTGTATCAAATGTTATTACAGCGATGACACTTTAGTTCAACACGATTTAAACTGACATTTGATTTATTTGCAAACTTTTTTATAAAATAACTTTAAACTAGGACTTGCAACACACCACCGTACATAGATAATCTCAACCTTTCCTAACTGCGTTTGCCTCATAATTCTTTAGGCACAACTTTATTTGTGACTCGGACAGATCCCCGCCCGCCCCCTCCAGTACGAGTTATCGAGAGTTGACTTTACTTCAGATTTTTTCATATGCATATTAATCTTTAACGGCTCAAAATGCCAATAATTGACCGAGTATTTTAGCTGTCAATAGTCTGCTATTGGACATGTTTTCCCATTCTGAATGAATGTAGTGTCTCACTTTTTATTATGTTTTGATGATAATTGTGTATGTTATGGATTACATTTACCATTCAAATGTCAGTTTTATAAGTATATTGCCGAAACCACTTTTAACTAAATTGTTCTCATAGTAATTTAAAATAATGTTGAAAATTATTTCTAAGAAAGTTTATCTAGCTAATATAAGCTACTAAGGTAATGTTTTCTTCAAATAGTGATATAAACGGTTGTCCTGGAATTATTCACAACTTCATCTAATGTCGCCACGCTCTTGACAGATATTCCAACAACTGTTGAAGAGAATCAAACTTTTATGTTGGAACTAGAGGAATATTTTATTAATTTTGGCCATAAATATGTCCAATTTCACATTAATAACCTAATAAAACTCCAGGACAACACATTTTTAAGTATCTCTGTTTGAAGTCGCATTGCTATGACAAAGTAGCCAAGTATAAGCATTATTTGTTTCTCTTAAAATTATGATTTCAGTTAAGTGAGAATACATATTGATTATCAGTCGCATTAGTTACTGTTTAGTTGGTTTGCCTGTTTATAATCAACTCGCAATAAACCATTTACTACATATTGTCTCCTATAATTATCATTCTCGTAATGAGATAGTTTCTATGCATGCACATCTGTGGCTAAAAGTGATCATACGCAATTATTGGATTAGTAACTAATAAACGAAACACATTTCAAATTTATGATTACTTGTGTTTTCTCATGGGGTAATCAATATTAGTCTTATTTTGAGGAAATATTGGTTCATTAAACTGTCAATTTTATAATCTATTCCTGTAATTATTATTAATTTAGTTAAAAACATGAGTGTTGAAACTATTTTATTTATTGTTTCTATTATATTTTTATTTGAGTGTTGCTATTTTAAAATTGTGTTTTATAGATCTAGTTATCATCTGTTTCCAGGTCAGTTTAGTAAAATGTCTCCATCTTCCTCCTTCAATTCTTCTCCTCTCACTTGCACACTTTCTGTTATTTGCTCCTCCCATCTCATCAGTTTTGAAACCCTGATTCCCTTTAACACCCCTGTAATCTCTACTATTTATACCAATAGCAAATATATTTTCAACATGGTTGATTTGAATATCCGTTATTTACCCATCAGAGCAGACAGTTTACATGTTTGTCATGATCTAAGAGCCAACATGACATAACACATTCTATATTATATAGATTTGAGTTGGCTCTTCTGGGCTGGTCGCTCCACACACGTCACATCTGACCGCCACCGCGTTGGTATGGGGATTCCTTTAAACTGTTTGTTCACCAGTGCAGGCACATGCCAAATGCCGCTTCTTGGTCACTCATAAATTTAAACCATAGTTGAAAAGTTGTAAGCAATGAGGATGTTGAATTGGAACATGTTCACCATAAACTAATATATTCTAGTGTTTGAAGAAGCTAGCCTGGCTCTAATGCACTATTTATAAACAAAATATTGTAAAGTATGTAAATAATACTAGAACATAGTTTAGATTACAAATGAAAGGGATCGTGTCAGTTTAATAAAATGTTGGTTGTGAAGGTTTTCTGCATTAGCTACGCATGTAATCATTAGTATAATAAACAAACATTGACTCTAAAAATGCATTGTTAATTTTATCTAAAGTAGTTGGTGTATCATAATAATACGTTGTACAGACCGGCTCGGAAACAATTGGACAACGTGCTGAGGTTTGAGTTCACCTGAGTGAATATTTACTAATCATCCTGTATATATTACATCCACGTCATATATTCTCCACTAATGGCCTGTCGTAGCTTTGTATGTCTTATACACAACACCCAGTCCCCGACCGTTAGTTCATCGCTGTGAAAGAGTAAACCCAGGTATTTCAGGTTGATTGAACTGTGTTCTCCTCCGTACATTTCCAGTTACTTCACTCTAAAAGGTAGCAGTCTTACACTGAATGTACTCAATCAGACGTCTGGTGTTGAACATTTTCTAATAATTTGTCTAGTCTTGTTTCAATTGTATTACTTAATGCGGATTGTGGAAAATACTGTGATTGCCCTCCCCTTCGTTACCTCACATGCTTGCCATCTTTAAACTATGTTTCCGAGGTCCCTGTTAATAACCACCGGCCTATAGGTCAGGGTCATAGTGTAATGACACTTGGAACTGTCAACGTATGTGTACAACAGTAGCCTATGATCACAGACTCTGCTCCATTCAATATAAATATACAAGTGTGGCACGTGTACAAAAGATATCCTACATGTCTTTACACCACATGTCATGTGTCTGGAAAGAAAATACCCTCCAAGGTGAGCAATGTTCCCACCTCGTGTCCTCAGGACCCCAAACCTCCATCTTTATAGTCACATTGCTAAGGACTGGACAAGGAGGCAAATTACGTTACACGTGTAAAATACCTATCAGATTTATATTAAATACATAATAATACACTTAAAATGTACGTTCTCAAGGGTCAGCAGTCAGTCATATCAAGTGAATACGATACGTCTGACCACTTCCTCGGCTATAACAAACATTCAGTTGTACTACGGCACGGGTTATAACTACCCCAACTTGTCAACAATGGACAGTACAGTATAAAACTTCTTGATAGCACACAAATTAAAAAAACACTTGAGAAGGTAAACTAACTAAATTCATCAGAATTTTAATTTTAATAATGATTAAGTGGCCAGTTATAAATATATATTTTCATAACTGGCCACTTAATCATATATAGACAGACTATATATTAGGGCTCTGCGAGTAGCCTATTCATATTTTGATCTCAATCTTAGGTGACAAGCTCGTAATTTTCGAGCTTCCACTTGATGTTCATAATAATCAATTATTAAAACGCAATAATAAGCACAGTCTATTTAATTGAGATGATATCAACATTTTCACTTATAAATCATTTGGTTACTTAACAAATTGTTAAAAATCAATATCAATGTTCACATTAATAACTTAATAGAACTAGCTTTAAAACCACTTTCGACCGGTAAGCTTATTCAATAGTCGTCCATTTTGAATAATACTTGATTAATTTTAATGTCCTTAAAGACATGAGTGTTTAAACAATTTTTATTAGATTTTTGAGTGTTGTTATTTTTAAATTGTTTTTAAGTGTTATTTCTAATTAAAAAATTGATATTTCCATTATTTATTTCAAAAGTATTTACTATTTATAAAAAATGAGTCATTCATATTTTAAGAACATGTGTTTTAATATACTTTCTAACATTTTAAAATTATGTATAGGCCTATACTAGAACTCGGGAGTTTTTAGAGATACTCGACTCGAATGAAAAAACCCCAAGCTCGCAGACCCCTAATATATACATATATATACATCAGCTGTAATCAAAATGCAATACACTCGTCATATTATGTAGACACACAAAAGATAAACCAAACAGCAAACAAGCAAACCAAACTTTTAAAAAAAACTCCGTTAAAATGTGAACAAGAGAAATACATATGAAATAGTAGTGGATATAATTTCTCCCCCCCCCCCTCAAACAATATCCCCCTACAAGTAATCTCAGGAAAACACCCAGGGTTAGAGAGCCACTCAGAATCTGGTACAGTTGAAGCGTGATGCTGGTATTATACCAATATTGTCAAGATAAACCAACTCTGATGCCCGTACCACGGTGTCAGTTTAGTATTTCAACAACCAACGATAGTTGGATCATGTAAACCTGACTTATTGGTAGGAAATGGGCCCTCCAATCTTTAAATACATTCACATTCATTTTCTAAATAAAATATTCACTCAAATCCTCATTTTTTCAATTAAAATCTGATTAAACGTTTTAATACTGCTTATTGGTGGTGAAGAGTCAACATTCCTTACAACCATACCCCAGAACAGTAATTTAACACTTAACTGAATGTAAGAATGGATTACAAGATTTTTTTTATCATCCTATTCTACTGGATCTATCTTTTCTCTGAGGTATATAATTTTTTTCACAATTTGGATTCTAATTCAATATTCAAAATTTAAATGAAGCTTTGGATTCTCCAAGATTCTCACAGCCCACAACCCCTGACCACCAAATAATAAACAATAAAAATAAAATATGCTCCGTTTTTCTTCACTCACAGTTAACAAATCAAGCATCAGAAAAAGTTCTTTTTTCAGCATTTCCAAAATAGTTTATAGAATAAAAAGAAATATATATATATATATATGTATGTTTTTAATGCTAGTGGGCTCTTGCCCGTAATCAACATTTTTATAAGTTTTTCCTCGGTATTAAATATTTCAGGTAATTTTTAAATTGTGTTACAAGATCTATCACCTTTGTTTTAGTGCCGTGGTGTTCAATTTCTCTATTTGTGTACCTATTCCCGGAAAGTTGATCAACTTTTAAATGTGGTCTATTAATTTATTAATAATTATTCTATGAATAGTAGGGATGTAACTTTATTGAGGTTGGCTTAACTTGAAAATATAGGACTCCAGCTACTGCACTATAATATGTGTTCACGATAGGTTTTTACCTGGATGACAGTTCCAAAATCATATGTTTACGTTTTGGGTTGCCAACACGGTTTTGTTATAAATGTTAAGTTCTTTAATTACCTGCTATATATTACATTTAAAATAACGTAAACTTAAGTTTTCTCATACTATATCATTTTTTTTCTAAATAATTTCTTTTTATCCAACTCAAAAGAATATTTTAAACATAATTAAAAGTACTTATTTTTCGTTTTGGAACGTTACTGATTTTGTGTAATATAGTGCACACATCAATACCTTTTATACAGGCATCGTATTTACTTGGAAAAGAGAAAATACTTGTCTTTTTTTTACATACAATAAATGATTTTATGATTATTTTATCGTATTTTGAAATATTTAACTGAATAAAATATTTTCATCAACTGCGTGTCTGCATCATTGTAAAAAACTTGTTTACCGTTATGTTCAATCATATGGTTTAGATTCGTCAGTCGCCATTTTGAAGCTATGTTCGTTAGAAGTTTTTGTGAAAGTGGTGTGAATATTTTTTTAAAGAGGAATAAAACGATAAATAAACTTTGTGTCCGACCTCAAATAAATATATAAATAATATTGGCCTAAATTACTGTGGTTAACTATCACATTAATATATTACCATCTGTTTTCATTACAGTCATCCAAAGTGATAGATGTCAGCTGTTGGCGTAGTGATATATTAGGGACTACTTCTAGTAACATTTCAAGCTGTCATCCAGGTAAACTTAGCTCGTGAACGACTTATAAATATACAATTTTGTAATAATACAGGGACAAATACCCAGAGATATCCACTGAATTTCTTACACACTAAAAAAGTCATGCAATTTTTATTTTCTATCTTAAAAGTACAATAATTATTTTAAAACTTAATCAAAACTATAAAAAATATTTGTCATGGTTGTAGGCACTCATTTGAACTATGATTTATTTTTAAGTGATGGCACAAATATTGTTTAGTAATAATATTATTTAAAAAACGTCAATCTTCAAATAAAATTTGTAAAATGTAAATAAAGGAAATATGTTGAAATTTCCTTTTGTCATGAATCTTATTCAAACTATAAAATAAAAGGTTAATGTCTTGTTGTAATACAATAATAATACTTATAAACATATATGGCTGTAACCGAGCTTAACACCCACAACCAATCCCATGATCCTCTTGTTGCTAAAGCTAATGTTAACATCGGACATAGACAGGTTCAAAGAGAACCAACGCGCTATAGTCTAGTTCCCTTAACACACCATCGCTGGAGAAACCACTTTCTCAAGGTCAAGTGCAAGTACATCTGGTTACACTTATATTTATTCATTTTATAAAAATATTACAAAACTATATTCAAAAACAAGAGATCAAATAAAATATATTTTCTATGCTGTACATTAAACTCTGAAATATCTATTCTTCATTCTTAACTTTTTTAAATATGGTTTAATGTCTTTGGTTCAATATAGAATTAGTAAAAAATATGTAATATAAATTTTTAAGTCTATTAAGCATATATATTATTGATTGCAATATAAAAATAGCATATATACATTTCATTAATACAATGAATGATAAGAATAAAGAAACACAAAACTCCCCAAACAATTACCTGGCTCCGGTTGAAATCCAATGTTAACAATTTGACAACAGAATATAAAATATTTGATCTCCTACCAACATGGCACCCTATAAATACCACATCATGTTACGTCTCGTATGAGCTCAAAACCTTGTCCTATTCGACTTAGCACTCCTACTTTATTTGAAACTAGCTTAGTTTTGGAGAAACTCTTTAATGTTAGCGGAAAAGAACCGTTTCAAAATTTAATATCAGTTTTGTTTATTTGGGGACTTTCTACTTTTCATGAGCACTATTATTGGAAAATAAATTACATTTGTTAGTTTCCTGACACTAGTGTTTTGAATGTAAAACAAATAAAATAACAAAACTCCCAAAAGTTGACATTTAAAACACATGGCAGTGCAGTAATTTTCGAGGGAAATGTTTTGAATGTGAGCTTTAAGAGTATTTCCTTCTTGTTCTCCTTTCAACGCCAATCAAGGCTTTATTTGGTAGTTCCAAATTATTAGATTTATTGAAAATCTTTTGTAAGCAACCTACAGCTACAGCTTATAATTATTGTGTATCATTACTCGTAGTTGTATGATGTGTAATAAGACGGTGTAGAAACTCCGTACAGTGATCGTGAAGGAAGCCATCTTAACTCTCCTTTCAGGTTGACTTCCTTCACATCGCTGTACAATTATTGTTTTTTCCATCCGTAGTGTGCAGCCCCTGATCAAGCACTAGGATGAATACCTGAGACAAATGTTGTACAATAAAGAATTCTGATATTGACCCCTTATCTTGGTTTTGATATTCAAAAGGCACCAATTTAATTTACAACATATAAATAAAACATAGGGCCAAGATCATTTCTAAAATTCCATTTGACCCAAAAAATCCAAATTTAATAATTGATATCTTGGAAGATAGTTTGTTTGATGCTTGGCCCGGCCCACTCGACTGTAAGTTAGAAGACGTGAGGTACTATGCGATACTTGACGCGACTACAGTAGCGGTCCCACGCTGTCCCGTAGCGCTGTTTGCAGCGAATATCATCTCTCACAGCTCGGTGAACCAGCAACATTGTCGTAGCCAGGGCCAAGAAGTATGGGAGAACAATTGGCCAGCCTGGGGAAAACAACAGTGACATTACAATTAGCAACATTGTCGTAGCTAGGGCCAAGAAGTATGGGAGAACAATTGGCCAGCCTGGGGAAAACAACAGTGACATTACAATTAGTTAGAAGCACACACTAATTGCAAATTCATAAATTGCCTGACATTTCTAAGATAAAGCTTGCCGCACACCTGACGAATTCTCAGGTATTACATTGATCTCTACACTCACTAATGATCACATACTGGAGTAGAAATTGTTTAGATATAACACTAAAAAACACATAAACACATTTTTAAGGACAAACTTTCACTGTCACAGACAACTTCATCAGGTCAGGAGAGTGGACTGATGCTGTATCCTACAGTTCAACAAAGCATCAGTCTACTCTCCTGACCTGATGAAGTTGTCTGTGACAGTGAAAGATTGTCCTTAAAAATGTGTTTTTTAGTGTTATATCTAAACAATTTCTACTCCAGTATCACCAAGGTAAGTGTGCTGGCTATCCCTCCTAATTTAAACCACAAGTTAAAACATTTGTAACTACCCTTAAAGTTTTTTTTAAGGTAGTCATATCTTATTGCATGGTCTCAATCTAACCCCTTGACATACTTTGACGGATTCTGAAGCTATGGACTTGCATCATTCTCTACACTCACTAATGATCACGCTCGGCTATACACCACCTCTTAGCCCGCGATTATTGTTCAGTTAAACATGTCCTTGAATGGCTACCCTGTGATCTATAACGTTGGTAACAACCATTGCTGTGACCGTTTTGAAGGAAACTGGTTAGTAAAATGTCCCACCTTGTAAACATTGTCATTATGAATTATTATCTTAGTTCAAATTTCTGCCAGTTGGTGGAGGTAGGAGGTGTTCAAAACTTTAGTATTGTTAATTTATTGGCTCTAGCCATCTGGTCAGCTATTTTCCTAAAACAGGGTTTTCACAAAAGGACCATCAATAAGTAGAAATAACAAAATGCACTCCTCTTCAATTCAAATATATGTACTCTCTTTGGCGTCTTAGCGACTGATAAAAGTTCCGAGCAAGTGTGCGGACAAAACTCGTTTCTGTTCGTAGGGTTCCGATCCGATTAGGTATATGCGGCAAGCTTAAGGGTTTCGTACTGATGTGTACATTCGTTTTTTTTAATCATATCTCTGTAACTATTTTAGATATGAACTTATCATTGAAAAAATGTAGGCAATTTTATACAGTTTTATTTACCTTCTTGCACACTAAATATAAATTATTGTGATTGTCAACAAGATCAAGCTCAAGATCTTGACATCCCATGACCCCTCGAACTGCACGTAGACAAGACATCAGTTTCATCTTGTCTGCTTTGCCAGCGACTGATTCAGGTTTCAAATCATGACTGAGGTCAACTATTATCCCTCCATGCAAATGTGGGCACGTTTCCTTTAAATTCTACCTAACCTAAATATGCATGTATCTCGGATGTAAACAAATGAGATCACTCACGGGGTTCACTTAGTACTCGCTAGGAGCTGATGCTTGAAGAGGAGCGGTTATTTCAGACTAGTCATCGGCAGGTCCGTCTATTTCCTGTTAAATTGTATCATAGACGGCCAAGTGGTGCCAGGAAGATGATTGATGACCGGAAAGAAGGAAGATGTAGTTCCAGGATCTAAAGAAGGAAGCTTGCAATAGGAAACTATGGAGGATTTATTTTGAACAAGGCTATGGACCTGTCGTAAGACAGAACACATAATTGAAGGAACCCTTATATTATTTTTAGGTTCCCAAAATAAGTATTGAAATATTTACATTTTATGTAAAATAATATACAGCACAGCACAAACTATTTGTACAGTCTGTTTTTATCAGCGGAGAGTGGCGATTACTTCAAACGGCTCAGACAATCTTATTATTGATCTATTTTAACCTTCACACCTTTCATTAGTTAATGAGGATGGCTCACCTTGATTCATCTCTCGTAGGCAATGAAACCACTGGCTCTCCTTCTTGTCAAGCTGTTACTCAGGAACATTTTACAACTCCACTACATATGGTTGTAATACTCTGGCTTGCTTATATCCCAGGCTACACAAGCTCGACTCAGACAAGACATGATAGCAGCACCAAACAATCCCACATGCGCAAAAATACAATTATTATTTTGTGACCATAACATTTTAAAACATAGTTTTTTTCAGGGCTTTGTAACTCATGTGGTAAAACTAAAAAATCATCTATTTTTTTGAGAATTAACTAATTTTTGTCTCATTTATAGAGGTAAATTAAAAAAACAAAACATGAGTAACAAAGAGACACACTTTAATCTGTCCGATTATTTTTTGTAAAAGCATACTAATATTATTTAATGAAATATTTGTTCTTTAGAACACGCATGTTTTGACAACAAATTCAGGAACTAGGGAGCGGCCTTAATATAATTTCAATAACCCGTTGTTTTGGTTTTTCAGACACACAACGGATTGAGGGAACACGTGTGTTACATTTGTAACAAAGGTTTCATCCGGACAGATAAGTTGAAAGACCACATGTTGAGACACCTGAACATCAAACGCCATCAGTGCTCCGTGTGTAAGAGGGACTATGCAGAGAAGAGAGACCTGGCCAGGCATTTCAAGGTTCATGCCTCGTAGCATTGAGCCGGTTCAACACCAAACACCACTGGTGCTCCGTGTGTAAGGACCTAGCCAGGCATTTCAAGGTTCAACACCAAACACCACCGGTGCTTTGTTTGTAAGGCTCATGCCGTAGCATTGAGCCAGTTCAACACCAAACACCACCGGTGCTCTGTTTGTAAGGCTCATGCCTCGTAGCATTGAGCCAGTTCAACACCAAACACCACTCGTGTGTAGGAGGGACCTAGCCAGGCATGTCAAAATCTACATTAGGACCAAGTGTTGTGGCATGCGAAAGCTTTAATTAAGTTTATAAAAAGATAACTCTCAATATATTAATTTATTTTACTATATTACCCACTTTGGTGGTGTAGTTAGCTAACATTCCAGTTTTGTGTTTAGCTAGACCGCGGAGATCAAGGTTCGAATCTCAGTCGGGTGAATTGGGGTTGTTTTTCCTAAATGCTTTTCTACTCAACGCAAATATGGGTTCACTTCCTCTATATTCACCCTTCCCTATTTCCAACTAATAAGCGTAAATAGTACATAAGAATATAATGGTGCTAAGTATTATCATTTCACCATTTATGATGTAACTAACATGATAATTTCGCATTGAACATTGTTTGAACATTACAATTTTCCTAAATTGTCATAAAATACTAACAATGTACTCTAAAAATTACATAATAATGTGTTTTAATCATGAACTTTGAGGACTAAAGTTTTCTACTAAGTGTGTAGGACTTGCCCTTCTATCCTCCTCTCAATGTTCAACTAAATATTTACAGCCGTTGGGCACCGTTTTGCCTTTGCATAAAACACTAACTCATAGACACATACAAAAGGTGAGCTTATTTTTAAGGGAAAAGTGATATTATATGTTGAAAGTAATATTATTTATGTAAATACAAGTAAAATTAGTATTCATAAAAAAAACTAATATAAAACTCAACATTTTTTGTTCATATTGTGTTTTTAACATATTTGGAGAAAAATCAAATATATACACAAAAGATTTTGTGCTTAGTAATGTCAAACTCGGTAACTCAACCTGTTTTACAAATAGCAATATTGAAATAATTGAGGTGTTACCACATTGCACGATGTGGTATTTGCCAATTACAAAGAAATTTTGTTTATTTATGAAAAACTTAGAATTCGTGTTATTCTTTCACAATACATAATGGTTTGAAACAGGAGATTGACTTTCCCAATCACTGTTCAATATCACCTTAGGGTACGATATTAGGGCAGTTCAAGAGAAGGGTTGCCAAACAGTGCAATGCAGCTCTTAGGGTACACAGATAAAAGGTGGCCTCTTACCTTAAATGATGAAAACAAATCTAGGGTGTTTGAAAACAAGGTGCTTAGGAAGATATTTGGTCCAAAAACGGATGAAGATAGTGGGGAGTGGAAGAGGCTATTTAATGATGAGCTGTATACCCTGTACACATTACCGTTAATATGGTGGTCAGGTCAAGCAACGTGAATAGAAGTTTCTAGAATCGCGTTCAAAGTATTAATTTGCAAACCCAATGGGAAAAGACCACTGGGAAGACCTAGACGCAGATGGGAGGATCATTTAGATAGACCTAAAAGAGATGAACTAGTTCAAGATAGGTGGTGTACTTTTGTGATTGAGTTGATGAACTTTCGAGTTCCTAATGCCAGAGAGTAAGAGTGCTCAAGACAATAATTACCAAACTGTAATTTACATTGTTCTAGGCTTCCTAGACATACTTTTATAAATAGAAATGTCAAAGAGGTAGCCAGACAGAAGATAAACCCAGGACATTTGGTCTCGGCTGTGAATGAGATTGCAAAGATTGCCCCAAAATAGAACCCGAGAATTCCTGAGTAGGGTCAAAGTTTTGTTTTTCAGGTGCTGTGAAAGCAGGTGGGGTGTATATAAATGGTTCAAATATTATAATTTTGTTAAAAAACAAACAAAAACCTGTTACTGTTTTCATATCTTGACTTGAACCATACGTGCAAAGGTTTCTTCAACATTTCTTATGTTATCTTCGGTGGTTGAATGGTCTAAGGCAGGGGTCGGCAAAGGTTCGATCAAGTAAACTATATTGTCAGGAAAAGGCAAGCTTACCTTCTATGGTGTACCACTATGGTACAGCTTATAAGATAGGTCCATAGTGTAATTCATCAAGGTAAGACTGCTACCTTTCAGGGTAATAGGAGGTACATTTTATTTATTTTGTTTTTAATAAAATGAAATATTTAAAAAAATAAGAGATTACACATTTAAGATTCCATCATACACATTATACTTGGACAAATAAAAAAGCTGGTTCATCTGTTAGACTTGTTGTGCTGGTTTATCCAAGCACGGATGTTCTTGCGGTGGAAGTTGCGCGCTATCACCACATCCACGGGATCGTCAGGGTTGCTTGCTCGCAGGTCTAGGTGATGGGCGCCATCTGGTATGATGACCGATACCACGGTCTTGGAAACACTGCGAAGAACTCCACCACTCGACCAGGGGTCCAGGAGTCCGTTGCTGTTTTGAAAACACGACCATTTGATTCACGTTCAGAAAGAGCACTAAAACTACTGATAGTAGCTCAGCAGAGATGTAAACAATAGACTGGGGTACTCAACCTCACATTAAAACACGGCTGTCAACATAAATGACGACTTCACTTATCAGACCTCATCAAAGCCTAGAAGTAAGTAAAGTCACACTTTTAGACTTGAACTGAAGTTGAAACAAATATGATATCTTCGCAAAGCCAAATTGAAGATACTTAGGCCATTTATTACTACGGATAGTTACAGCTATCATACCATGCATTTCAAATAATGTTAATATGTTGGGACCATTAGAGATGGTTTCAAAGGTAAAGAAATTTCTTGAATATGTTCAATTAATGATGAGTTTATCAACATGTTCACAACTACTAATAAAAAACTTTTTTTTTTTCCCTAACATAAATTGCAAATTTATCTAAGCCATTTTTGCTATATGTTGAAAAAAACTCTTAAAGGTAAAAACACGTCGAGCAGGTTGCGGGGGATGTTACCTTCGTGTAAAGCAAAAACATTGAAAGTATTGGGCAGCCCAGGCAAGGAGGTCTGCTTGGCTGAACTGGATCGCTCGGCAGTCTACAGTTATTTCTGGTGTTTGCAATGAAGGAACACAGTTCATTGCATGTTACACAAAGTCCTTGGTGGCGGTGGTACCTTGTGTTTGTTGGGGACTTGACTCCCCCCACCCCCCTCCTCTGGTTTGACTCCCGGTCAGATGTACCGAGGGTGGCTGTTTGTTAATGGTTTTTAGCGTAATTAGTAGGCTACACATGTGTACAGCTTGACAGGTAGTAAGACGTGGCGCTAAAAAAGCTATTCCATATTTTTACTAGTTTTTTGGTGAAATATGGTGTATTTTCCTGGTTCTTCAGGTGTGTGGCAGCCCTGTTGACCCACCGAGACAGGCAATAATAATTTTATCAAGATAAGACTTACAGACTAACTCACTTTTAGAACCGACATAACACCCAGTGCTTTAGGTATTCTCTATTAGGTGAAGGAGTAAACCCTTATTTCACAAATAATACATTTTTAAGATATACCAAGAGTTGAATATTCTCAATTAGTTCCCCCTGTTGCATACATATCTATAACATACTTGTAAATATGCTAATAGGCACAGCCAGATCTGATGCCTCACCTGAAGACAATGTTACTCGCTGTAGAAATATCCTTCCCTCCGTAGAGCTTGACTATCAGGTCTTGCCGAGGAAGCACCTTCCACTTCTTGTAGCATGCGTCCGAGTACTCGGAGAAATTCCATGGCTGGGGCTCGAACATGTCGTTGTTTCCGTCACTGCACATCGGCATAACCATCTCTGTACACGCCTGCAAACATGCGTGGCAGAGAGAGATAGAGAGAGTTCTACTTCATATTCTGTCAAGATTAAAATAAATAATTATAATGATCAAAGTGGGAGATGAAGTAAGATGAAGAATAGGAGAGAAAACCTATGAAACTACATAAATAAAAATAGAAAAAAAAACTTAAAGGAAAGGTAAATAATAAGATATAAAGAATTATTATTATTATTATCACCGCGTCTTACTACCCGTTCGGGTTATACGCACTTACGCTAATGTGTAATGGTAGGGTGATTGTGAGATGAAATGGAGGACCTACAGTTTAACGTGTAATCCGAACCACAGTGGAGGCCTGGCATTCCCTACATTCACAAGATGTCTTGTCAGAGGTGAAGGAAGGGTTTGGTAATCAGATAAATATTTGCTGGGACCGAGGATTGAACCCCGGCCGCCAGCATAGAAGTCTGACACCTTACCCCTAGACCGCCGGGTCACCAAGATATAAAGAAAAAACAGGAAAAAAAATATAGGGATAAAGGAAGGCCAGATTGAAAAGAAATGAACAATTGGGTAAAAAAGGCTGAAGAATACAATAAAGATGAAAACATTAAGGGGTAAAGGATAAGAGGAAGAATGAGAGTGAATTTGACTTCCTAAACATTACATTTATATTATATTAATTACTTGAAACATAGTTTTATTGGTATTGAGTTGAGAAGGTATATACCTGATAGTCCCAGCCCTGATCGTTCAACTGTGGAGTGCTGGACTGGTTGATGTCCAGACAATTAACTTGTCCAGTGTAGTTAAAGAACACGTTCAGTCCCTTGTAGAGCGTCTTCAATAGATCCTTGTCACTCTGTCGAGAATTGGTCAGGTAGCCGCACACCACCTGCGATGGTAGTCAATACCCGTTACACTAAACTTGCAACACTATGTTAAATATATTTAATTAATGCTAATTTTACTGTGACTTCCTAAACAACACAAAGTTTTCTTTTTTTTGTAAATTGAATTCTCATTTATTATTTTTTAATTTAATACTTAAATTTGGACTATCTTGTGTGTGTGGGCCGTTGAGCTGTCAGGAGGTACGTGGGCCGTCGAGCTGTCGGGAGGTACGTGGGCCGTCGAGCTGTCGGGAGGTCCGTGGGCCGTCGAGCTGTCGGGAGGTATGTGGGCCGTTGAGCTGTCAGGAGGTATGTGGGCCGTTGAGCTGTCGGGAGGTATGTGGGCTGCTGGGCTGTCGGGAGGTCTGTGGGCCGTTGAGCTGTCGGGGGGTATGTGGGCCGTTGAGCTGTCGGGAGGTCTGTGGGCCGTTGGGCTGTCGGGAGGTCTGTGGGCCGTTGAGCTGTCAGTTCTGTGGGCTGTTGAGCTGTCAGGAGGTCTGAGGCCAATGATCCTCTTATTATTATTTAATAGTCTTTACAAATTTAGGTATTTTTATAATTTTATTAACTTTGATCTAATACATTAATGTCTATCTATTTGTCCACCCCACACTAGCGCTCTCTAGATGCTATTTGTATTGGTCTCACTATTTTATTGTCATGTTTTGTGGTGCTATATCTAAAGTGACAGGATATTGAGTGTAATGATTCTAGAACAAAGGTTTTCACTGAATCGTCGGGGAAGTTCAGTTCTTTTTCTAATTTGTGTGTTCGGGTTTCCCTTTGGGAGGTGGATCTCCTATAACGTTGCAAAGAGCTCAAACATAGTTCGACAATATCCCTCCAAAGTTCTGTAATAGATGGCCAACCAACTCGGTGTCTTATAAACGTTTGCCATTTTGGTCTGCTATTAACAGATGCTTGTGTTTGTTGCCTTGTCCATCCTCGTCACTGAAAATGTTTGTTAGAAGCAAAGAATCTCGCAATAAGAACCCATGTCTGCCGGGGAAATGTAAATTGCCCGCTATAATTAAGAAAACTGACTGGGCCACTGGCTTCAAACAGTTGGTGATGACATGAGTATAAACATGTTATTGAAAGGTGTCCATTAGGGTTGGGCCACACCGCGCTACTCTACTAGTCGCTACTCGAGTCGACTGTTAGTAGGGATGTGATACTTTCAATACCAGTATTGTTTTTACTCTATAAGTTTTTCTTATACCTTTACTGATATTAGTACTCACACTGCGATATCGAAAGAAACAACATTTTTGATATCTTCCCTCGTACTGGGATTAAATGTCTACTATAGTTAAGAAGGGTACAAAATATAATGAAAACATGTATTACTAATCTTATTCAGCTATTAAATAGCTTTCCATCGGTTAAATTTTCATTTACTTTTTGAAAGCTGGTATGGTAAAACCTATGGTATCCATTATACAATACTATCTATCAAACCTTCCAACACATAACATAGATGTTATAGACCTAAATATACTATAATATGGTTAAATAATTATAATTTTCAGTGTTTAAATAAATCAAATTAAAATTCAAATGTTATTACTATGCAAAAATTGAAATTATTACTTGATAAAAAGAATATTTTTCCAGATTTAAATTCTGATACCGATATTTACTGTTATTGATACTTTTCTTTTGATGGTACGTTATCAATATTTTTCTTTTGATATTTTAAACGAGTATAGTATCGATACCACACCCCCAGCAACTAGCGCTCGCCGGCGAGTGGAACAGCGGTAACCAGAGAAGTTGGCGCTAATTGGTAGCTGGTAGCCGACCTTGAGGGTCATGTGACCCACTTGCTGCTACTGTCACATAATGTGACACAACCTTTAAAGAAGGTTTCACTGTACCTTCACAGGGTTCGCCGGCAGGGGCTCTAGAAAGTTTGCCGGGTACGGGTAGTCGACCATTGCGAGGTTTACGTACACGTCCGACAGCCAATCTTTGAGTTGGTGAATATCAGTTGTTGTCTTCAGGGGTTTACAAAGTTTCCAGTTGGACGACAGCCACTGCTTGCCAGCGTCTGTTCAACAACATTAGACTGTCTCTAGAATGTTCCAAGGCCCCGTCTGGCTCATCGGCCGGTGGAGTTTGTCAGGTGATTTTTGTATTCAATTTAAAATAAAAAAAGAGCGTAGCTATAAATAATAAATATGGTGATAAGTATTTAGGTTATGCACCTTGCCGCTGTGTGCAGATGAAAAAGCACAAATATCACGTACAACATTCCACCAACAACTGATATAGCGCCACCTGTAATGCAGTATTCAACTAAATGGTTATACCCACAAGTATTTATAAATAATTGTAACTTGTTTAAAGCCTGGGGAATAATACTATACATAAGATAGATACAATATTGATTACGTTGAATAGTCGGTTAATTAACAATTATTATTAGAGATGAGTCAAACCCATGTTTTATCTTCCCTTGCTCTTGATCTCAAGATGGTAAGCATGAGAGGTTAACTTTCCAATGTTGGTACTATCATAATTATAAACTGTTTTGTTCTAACGTAGGTTGTCTGGGGACTGGTTTTATATCTGTGCTAAAGTTGTTTTGGTTTGACCCACTAAAGAGCATCTGAAGAACCCTAAAAAACAATCAGTTTCAAAATTGTATTCTTTGAACCTTGGATCGTAAATATGTTAAGGTGTAAAAGGGATTCAATAATGTGTTGTAATACCTGTACTTGTGATCGTGTTGATGAAGTTCCAAGATTTTCTGATTGTGTTACTACACTCTGGTGTTTGATTTTGAAAATTTGATGTCACAATACGATTAAATGCTCCACACGGAGTTAGGCCGGTAAACTGCCAGATCGGAGCAGATGCCGCAATGGACCTGTAAGTATATATTGTGAAATGAAGTAGTATCATTATCATTAGCACTGCGTCTTAGTAAGGTGATTGTGAGATGAAATGGAGGACCTACAGTTTAACGTGGGATCCGAACCACGGTGGAGGCCTGGCGTTCCCCACATTCACAAGATGTCTTGTCAGAGGTGAAGGAAGGGTTTGGTAATCAGATAAATCTGTGCCGGTACCGAGGATTGAACCCCGGCCGCCAGCACAGAAGGCCAGGTCACCTGAGAGTTTGATATTAAAGAGTGATGACTCCATTCAAATGCTGGTGTTGTTCTGTTTCTAAATGAATCCACTCACCCCGCCACTATATGGGGGTACTTGATACGAAGCCAGGCCGAGAGCATCCCTCCATAAGATCCTCCGAACGCAATCACTGGACTGGTCTGAGCACCTTCATGTTGAGACTTGAGGTGAGTGATGAGGTCGACATAGTCCGACAGGGCTTGAAGAGAGGTGAGGTAGCCGGAATACTTGGGGGACTGGAAACAGACATTATTGTGATAGTAATAGGCGTTCTTACGTCTAACATAAACTCAGATATATCTCTCTCTAAGCTGTTGCCTTAAATGAAAATTAACAAAGTTGGCATATTTAAGGTTTAGTAATACTACGTAGCAACATAATTTCGGGGTTGGATGATCTTAAAATTAACAGAATTAGCTCAACATGTTTCTGTGACTGACTTGCCAGCATCAGAAAATGATGAACTTATTACCTATATTAAGACTAGGACAGGCACTACATCTAGTCCCCCAGCAGTTAATCTATCAATGAGAAAGGGTAAACCCACATTTCACCTATGATACATTTTCCAGCCATGTCTGGAACCAAACCTGGGACCCCTAGCTCAGTAGACAAACACGCTACTGACGGAACTAAGGTATCAGATTATAAAATATTTACTATCTGTTATTACCAAGGCCCGGCTGGATGTTTATGACCGTAAAAATCATGAAATATGCTCTTGAAAATACCGATATATGTACGACATAAAAATTAACGAGTATGCCTCAAATCAAGGAAGTAGCTCGCAGTAAAATAAATTAGCCAACAAATCTTTTATTATTGATCTGACAATCTCACATCTAATTCAGAGAAATATTCTAAAGAGCCTTTAGAAGCAGAACGATAATTGAGTGAGGTGTGGAGGGCCCCCTAGCCAGGCTCCCGGGTCTCTCTCGGACAGGAATAGACTAACTGAGTGAGGTGTGGAGGGCCCCCAAGCCAGACTCCCGGGTCTCTCTCGGACAGGAATAGACTAACTGAGTGAGGTGTGGAGGGCCCCCTAGCCAGGCTCCCGGGTCTCTCTCGGACAGGAATAGACTAATTGAGTGAGGTGTGGAGGGCCCCCAAGCCAGACTCCCGGGTCTCTCTCGGACAGGAATAGACTAACTGAGTGAGGTGTGGAGGGCCCCCTAGCCAGGCTCCCGGGTCTCTCTCGGACAGGAATAGACTAATTGAAGTTGTCAGGAATAGTGAATCTGTTATGAACAATAAAACTAAATACGAGTCGGTCGTTTCCTCACTCGTGCCAAGGTTCAATAAGCTATGTGCGTCAATGCAGGCTCGAAAATACCAATAACTGTACTTTATTTCGACAATTTCTGTGGTATCTATACACTTTGTTCCGTAAATTGTTTACTAAAAGTGAGTGTTACATTTGATAATAGTTAGTCATTTTATATCAATTAAAACCCTAGGATCCACGCAAGGAGTCGCGATGGTCTCGGAGGCAAAACTTGGGGTTCGCACTTTGTGAAAGGTTGGAGACCACTCCGCTAGTATGTACTCCAAGCCTGTGACGTGACGTGACGTGACAAGAATAACCGGCTCTCCTTACTCATCACGCGTGTATTCCCAGAGTAGCGGCTGATATTCCGATAAGACTCGAGCACTAGGACTGTCAAACTCGATCATAACCTTGCAATGTGGTGATTTTAAACAAATTAGTGTGATTTTGAAATAAATATATGGCAGTAATTTAAAAAAGTTGTCAAGGTGCTTGTTTAGAAAAACTTTACAAGTCCAAACAATGGTAACTTCATTCCTACAGGGTGGCTACAAGACATATTTTACAAATTCCCCGACTTTTCCAGGTTTTTCAGGCAACATTTTTCAATTTTCCCTGACTACATTTTTCCAGTTTTAATGGTGGATGATGACTTTTGTTATTATTGATCATGTATTATAAAAAGTTTGTATCTATTAAACATAATCAATTTTATTAGTTATTTTAAAGATTAAAATGTTATTTTATTTAGGTATTATTTATTAACTTAAGTTTTAGTGTTAAGTTGTGAAATTAATGGGATAATATAGACATTTTTTTTTAAATTCCCTGACTTTTCCTTATTTTTAGTTAAATTCCCTGACATTTCCCTGTTTTCCCTGTCTGTAGCCACCATGTTCGTATTGCGTTAAAAGTCGTGTACTCTCACAAATGTTCTCCAGTCTAGTAGTTGGATTGACCAAGTCTTGTATTACTATCAAATGGTCAACCAACAATTACTTCTAGCGGTTTAAAATCAGGTCTCAGGGTTTTAATTTTTGTTAAAAGGGACACAAATATGTGGTAGTTTGGGATAACTGAACAATTACTCACAGTTCTGTATCAGTATGAAGAGGGAAATATGTGTGTGTGAACCAAACTGATGATATATTCTGGCCATAACGGAGCTTTCTGATGGTGGGTGTTTGAAAGGAAGTTCTAGAGCTATCCTTGTTCTATCAGGTACCAAACATAATACACCCTGCAGTCACCCTGTACTGGTTACTGGTCCATTAACTCGGGTGATAAGCCGGTAGCATACCGTGAAGGACTTGTTGCCGAAAGGCAGGGACTCCCCGTAGTAGCGGTGTTCTGCAAACACAATCAGTGCGTTGAAATCTGCGGCGTTGTCCCACAGGAAGCCCTGCACACACAATAAATACAGTGTACTACCAGCTGACAGCCCTGCACGTGTATCTCATTGGAAGATAAATTATTACTATTAGCACCGCGTCTTACTACCTGTTCGGGTTATACGCACTTACGCTAATGTGTAATGGTAGGGTGATTGTGA
>CABFOW010006052.1:3852-35865 GCA_902141385.1 Timema californicum
CCCCCCCCCCCCCATTTTCAGTAAATTGTGTTTAACTTATCCGGAACTATGTACTACCAAGGTTTATCATAACGGAGTTTTACTGTAAAATAGTGAAATGCTATCAATGGTGGCCACAAATAAAAGGTATTTGTCTTTTCCAAATGTTTCTTCTTAGCAGAATCCTAATATACGAATTAAATTGCACACTGTTCCCTGCAAAGTGACCATTCCCTCCCTCATCGTTACACCAGTATCAGGGTAGATTATCCCTCCCTCTGTTCTGTGTTCAATACCTTGAGGTTTAATTTTAAACTTGCAATTTTTTTCTTCTTTAAGTGGAAAACAGCCATATAAAATAATAAAAGGAATTGTTTGTCTGTGTGTATGTTTGTGTGCGATGCCCAGCCAAATCTACGGAACGTAGAGATATGAAATTGTTAACATAGGTGGGGTGATCCAAATGCACCTCGAAACTGGATTTTTAAATTTTTAAATAGCTTTTTAATTAGGCTATTTTTAACAAATTGTTTAAAAGAATATTTTTAATCTGGTTTAGGGCTTATATAATTCTTATACCACAGTGGGTCACGGGAAGCACCGTACAGGATTGCTAGTTTTTTAGTAATTGAAGCAATTAATAAAACTTGTATTTTCTTATCTTATATATAACCTGTCCTTGAGGTTACGCGAACTCGTAGTTTACTATAATTATTATGGTGGTGGAAGAGAAGACCTAGGCTTGAATCTTGGCCAGAGGTTTGGTTTTAAACAAGTGATTCATCGATGTGGTGGGTCCATCCCTTCTCGACACTAATGTGAGTGCACTTGCTCTTAAACTATCCTATCTCTTATACTGTGTACTAAGAGTACACTCACGGCTTCGTTCGCATTTAAGTCGGATGAATTAACTTTTTTCCAAAGAGAATTATCTTAACTATCAAAAACACAATCTCAGACAAGTATGAGTCGAGGAAATGTCTAACCAGTAGTAAAGAACCAAAACAAATAGTTTAAATTTTTTACATTAATATGTCTTATTAATTTTTACAGGCTAAATTAAGATTTACACTTTATGGAGTAGAAATAATAAATATAGCAGAAGAGGAAGTATACTCCCGTTTACATGGAGGGAGAGCGATAAACTGTTTGGCAAAAATAAATCTCAGTACATCCGGCAGGAATAATTAAAGCTTCAACCTCCTCGTCCCCGATAAATCAATCAATATGAGACTGACTCCTTTGTCTGTGTGACCATCGATGGGCGAGATACATAATTTAATATAATAGTTGTATGGATCCTACCATGTGTTGATATACTATTTCACTACATATTTTATTGAATAAATATGTTTATATTGTCGACAATTTGTTTTAAATACTATAATTATGGTAGGACTCCGTTTAGCAACTGTACTAGCTAACATATATTTAATTTACATAATGTAATATAACAGAATGAGAAGTGAAATCGTTAATAGGCAATGCATAATCGATAATATATAGAAGGTGTTTCTGACCTTTTTTGTTTGTAGGATAACCTTAAAATATTTGGTAAACTCTCGGGAGCCCCCACCTGACTAACATATATATGTTCAACCGTGTTAACCTAAAAAATATAGTGCAAACAAGTCGGGCTGGTATAAAATAACTTTTTTTTTAGCTCTGCGTCTTATTGCACGTTAGTCTTATACGCCTATGAACTAATTACACTAATGGTTTAGGGATTAGTAGGGTTTAATTTAGAGGAAGTGCACCCAAATTTGAGTGGAAGGAGAGGAGTAAATAATTTAAGGAAAACCACCCTCAGTGCCGCTGACTGGGATCGAACCCCGATCTCCCCATCTTTGGCAGTCCAGTCTGATATAAGAGTAGCGCGTTAAACCACGTGGCCACCGAAGTGGGTATGTGTAGTAACTAATTCATACTGTTGAGTAAAATATTTCAAGATTATTTATTGTCTCTTTCTATTTACTGTCCTTCAGTACTTGAACTTAGTTTATCAATATTATTACTAAATCTCACTTTTAGCACGATTACCGACATTATTTTGTCTTCGACTTTTTTAGAGGTGGCCTCCTGAATCCAAACAGACCTGATTTCGAATAGTCCAGATTGAGATGAACATGAGATTTATTTATGTATGGGGAGTGGTCCAGATTGAGGACACGCCATATTGCCATGCCATCCCGCCCCTAATTTGATAATAGGGGCGGCCCACGGGGGCATAGCAGTCGTACGTTTTTTCAGCCTCGTAAATTTTGATTTTACTAAATTACATACACGAGCATTTCTAGGTTAGGTTATGTCAGACTAGGTTAAGTTAGGCTAGAGTAAGATTGGTCAGGAGGGAAGCCTCGGTGGGTGCTGCCTTGTTGCCCCTTCTACTTGTGTCAACACCCACACGTAGGAAGTCCCACAAGTTGCTATTTTACTTGTGCGCAATCTGAACACTGAATATTTAGGTGGCCATAACATTTTGGGTGTGCTCACAATTTGGACGAATGTTGCCCTGTTCGCATTCTGGATAAAACCTCTTTGGATACACGAGTTGTCTTAACAAATTTCCATATTGTCCAAAAATTATGTGCAGACCAATAAAAAGCAAGCTTTTGCAAACTATAGTTGAATCCAGGACACGGATTTGCAGAATCCTGGTTGGGAATCATTACTTGTTGGTATATGGAGAGAATCAGAATCCACTCTGTGGGGAACTTTGAACTTCAAGTGCGCCCGGCTGGAGACAGAAACACAACTTCCAAAGTCTAGAGTCTGCTAGGGCAACCGACGCCTTGGGCTGCTACTTCTGCGACGAGACAACCAGATGATTGCTTTACTGCCAGTTCTCAAGGCGATGTAGATATTATAGTTTATTGAGTTCAATCACCGGAGTTTGGGGCTTAAAAAACCTTACACGTCACTAAAGTGGGGATTCTCCACGGGATTAGGAAGGAAGGGGGGGAGGAAGTATTTCTGGGAGCAATAACCTCTCTTGTCAGAACGCTTTGGTGAGTTGGCAAAAAAGTTAGCGTGCATAATATTTGACACTCTCCCCCTTCACTACCCCCGTATACCCTCATTGTCCTTGCTGGGAGCGGTACATCGTACTGAGTGGGTGTTTACGAACTACAGGACCGTAACCAGATATGTATTTGTAGTTAGGGCGGGCAATCCCAAGTGCTGTGGTTTTTAGGTTGATCCCCAGTAGGAGATGGCAAGAATTCCTTTTAAAAGTTTGAGTCCCTTTTGGTGCATTTTATAGTCTTTATTTAACATAGGAATGGATTCATGCGATGAAATTCATAAGACCCTAACTTTTTTTATCAACGCGTCTTACCACCCGTTAGGGTTATACTCTTATCTACTAACTAAGCTAATGATTTAGAGATTCAGAAGTTTATATTTATAGGAAGTTTACCCACATTTGCGTTGAGGAAAAGTGGTAAACCAATTTGGAAAAACACCCGCAATACACCCTACCGAGATTCGACCCTCAATCTTCCCATCATCGGCAGTCTAATCTACTGAGATAGTAGCGTGTTAGATCACGTGACTACCGAAGCGTGTAAAGCTCATATTTGCTAATGCAGTCTAATTTTCTAACAGCTAGAAAATCTACGAGATCTGCTTTCACGTATCTGCAGCTGTCGCTTTTGATATATATATATATATATATATATTCAATACCTAAATTAACACTAACAAAATAATAAAACCACTATCAACTTTGGTTCCAAAAAAATGGGTTTTGTACTTTATAAAGGAATCATCCTATTAGATCATTCTATGTACTATAAATTTAATAGAAACGTAAAAAATAAAGCATTGTTAATACTTTTGGAGGGTGAGGAGTTTGAAACTTCAAAAAATACTCCCTTGGTTCCATGACGAATTGAAGAGCTTTGTCAGACTACGTTAACGAATGTAATGCTATTAAAGACTTTTTATATCAATTACCGGGTAGTACCTAATAATAAAGGAAATAAATTAACGTTATTTCAATGATACATTTTTTTGTAGTTGTGTACAATTCTCACAAAGGGGGATTATTTTAATACCAGGATAAATAATGAGAAAAGGTCATCTCAACCAAGATGCATTCGTTATTTTTAAAATTCTAGTTTCCTAATCAATACCTAGCGTTTGACACAACTACTAACCATTTATTCTAAGGTGCCAGGATGAGAAGGCTGATTTATAGTAAATGCACCCGAAAGAGTGGAGGAAAGAGTATAGGTAAAACTTTTTGAGTCGCAATTGGAAAATCACCTCCAAAGCACCAGATAGAGATTCAAGCTCCAACCTTAACGACACTTTAGCTCAGTCAATAGCACGTCTCTCTACTTTGCTAACGGCTCCCTTGATAGATTTCTAGCATGAAAAAAAAATATTATTTTTAAAATTGGGTTTTTATCTTTAGAACTGATGCAATAACGGACAGAGAACTGTCTGTTGTGTCCTACAATTATTTCAATTTATAAGACGTGTGTTGAGATAATCATTCGTTTTAGATTTCGAATGATAAATCCCCTCCCCCTATTATCCCCCCCCCCCAAAAGGAACTATAAACCTTCCCTTTGACGGTGAGCTTGTGCTATATGAGTCTTCGATCCGAGACAGCATGACCGTTCCTGTAGGAACAGTAATTCTATTTTAAGAGCCCATCTAATGGCCGATTAACTGAGATATTACCTACAGGATTGCGCTAAAACCAGAAAGCATATCCCTTGACTACAGCGAAATTGAAATCAGATTTATAGTATTTTCCTTTTAAAATAATAATAATTATTAATTGATTTTAAAAATATGACAGGAACATTTACCAGGTCTAAATTCTCCTTTTTCTAAAGTAAAATACAGAAAAACGCAACACAATGCGACACCCGGTTCTAGCTAATTTATCTACTTAAGTTGGGGATGTAGGGAACGCGGAAAAGGCCAGTACTTTTGCAGTTTTTATATGAAACAATTTTTTAGCTAAGATAAATAAAATATTGCTCCTGTACAAACAGAGTTTAATCTTTTTATCACATAGTGGTATCAACAGTTGTTGAGTATCTCTCATGAGCATGGTGGTACTATCTAACAAACTTTTAAAATGAAGAGAAAAGGTTGTCATTGTATTCAAGGACACTCCCAACAGATATTAAATAACTGTTTTGCTCACCATGTGATGAAAATTAAACCATATATTTGCACTGGATTTATTTTGACCACAAAAAAAAAAGATACAAAAACTGCAAAAACACTTACCTTTTCTCACGTCTCCTACATCCCCACCACTATACCTAATCTATGGTAGGAATGTAAGTAAGTGAGAGATAGCAAAGACACCAGATCCACTCTCAGGTATACATTTACCAAACCATATGACCTGAAAGATCATGTGTTGATTAGTTGTCACTTTTGGCAGTAAAAAAAATCACAACCAACACTTTGTTTTTAATTAGGGTCTTCTTTTAACAGTTTTAACATATTTTATTAGTTTTAAGCTACCTCCACTCCTGTGGTGAATGGACTCTAGGCGCTATCCCTGGGTTGAAATGGGCTCTTAATATTCAACTCTGTTTTATTTATTTATTATCCTAATTTTTAGCACCACTTCTTACTACCCGTTCGGATTATACGCCTTCAACTCTGTTAAATACAGTAATACATTCTTCAAGGTATACAGGAATTTAGGTTTGCTTCCACTTATCCTAGTAGGTTTCTTGTGGTTGGAAGCTTATGGGAAAATGTAAATACAGATACAAAAAAATGGTCTTCATAAAACTATTCATAACAGAGGAATAGCAAGCTATAAAATATGCTATTTTATCTCGAAGTAGGAGAATAAGTAGTGACTTTTCAGAAGCTGTACTGATAAGTGCTTTGATAATTGGACGCGTCACCAAATAGGTGCGGCATTGATTTATCTCGGAAATGTTTTGAGACATATTTTTTATAAGGGATATTTATAACGTGAGCTTTCAGAATGGCCCAATTGATTTACATAACTTGACCTAAATCTAAATTGTTTAAAACAGTAATAAGAAAACTCTTAGCGTTAATTCAACAATGTGTGAAGAAGGAAGGCACACATACGCACACACAAACACACACACACACATGTACACATACACGGGTGCACTCGAATTGCGGAATAAGGTATACCTGCCAGCAGACATTCAATTAGGGCCCACTCGAATTTCTGAATAAATTATACTTGTCAGACGGTCCACACGAATTGCGGAGTGACCTAGAATCTCATTCAGCTCCTAGACACTAACCTAACCTAGCCTAATTTAGTTTAACCTAAACTAACCTAACCTAACCTAGCTTCCATGTTCCATTTTGAACAAAGTAATTATGAATTTAATTTTTAGTCCGCAGTTAGTGTAAGGGTATTACCGAGCTCGTATTAATTGCTCCGCAATTCATGTGCACTGACACACACACATATATATCTTCAGAAAATAATTTGGTGGTTGATAATTAATATGAGATTATAGAATGTAATATTAAAAAAATGTGAATGAACAGTTATACCAACATAATAATTTATTAGCCAAACCTTGGATACCATTGTTTTGGTTTATTTGGATATTGGTTCTAATTAGCTCTAAGACACAACAATCAAACTCCAATACATTACAACTTACTATTCATACAATGAAAACAAGCTCAATTTCACCATGATAAAAGTTTCTAATCACTGTGAAATTTAAATATGGCTTCTTAAAATCAATAGACAGAAACACTATCAAATGGGTGCTAAGTATTATTTCCCCAGGAACATAAAAATTCTACTGAAAACTGGCCATCTTAAACACTCATTCATTTCAGTCCACCCTGCATCCTTATTAAAAACTTCACGACCCTTCCGTTGGTGATTATGGGGGTTGCTTAAGTATGGTGGTGATTTTATAATATAAATATTTAATAACCATGGATTTACAAATCTTTCTCCACACTAATGCGAGTGACTTTCCGTAAATTATATTTCTTTAATATACGTTTATCTCTTTATTTTCTTAAATATAACTCAATCCTTGCAATTATTTCAGTAAATAAAACTGGGTTAAAAATTTAAAGCAACTCAATCTCATTAATTCACTAAATCTTATTCACACCTTTTAATTCTTTTGGTAGATCTAATTGAAATAAAAAAAATCAAAAAACTTAATTCTCTTTAAGGTTTCTAAATCTTATTCACTGCTTTCACTCTTTTAGTTGATCTAATTGGGTTAAGAAATAAATAGAACTTCAAAGTGCTAAACTTAAAATTCACTTCTTCCTATTAGTTTAGTAAATATAATTGGGTTAAGAAATACAAAGCACTCCTATCTCTTTAGTTTCCCAAATTGCATTCACTATAATTCCTTTAGTTGATCTTTTGGGTTATTTTATTTGTGTACCCTCTGACAAGACATCTTGTGAATGTGGGGAATGCCAGGCCTCCACCGTGGTTCGGATTCCACGTTAAACTGTAGGTCCATCCATTTCATCTCACAATAACCCTACCATTAAACATTAGCGTAAGTGCGTATAGCCCGAACGGGTAGTAGACGTGGTGCTAATAATAATAATAATAATAATAATAATAATATTGGTGAACCACGTCTTACTAGCCATTCCGACTATTTGCATATTCAAACTAACGGGAAATGGATGAGGAACGAAGAATTTTAATGGAGGCGTACCCAAATTTAAGTGAATAGAGAGTGGAAAACCATTTAGGAAAAAACACCCTCAAGGTGACCGGCTGGGTTTCAAACCCTGACTTCGCCATCACCGGCAAACAAAGTTCAGACTAGGTTTGCGTCTAATCACAGGTGCACATCGATGTGGGTAAATACCATCAATAGTCTTGGTGTTGAATGCGATGCTTAAAAAACAAAATGTGTCCCAAGCGCATTGAGAAACATTAAAGCAAATGTTGCCCTGCGTGGTATAGGGGTGCTAGCCTCAGGACCCGATGTTGGTGGCTCAAACCCAGCTGGAGTCGACGAATTTTTCTTGAGATATAAAAATCCACAGCACATCTTCCTTCAGAAAGGAAGTCAAACCGTTGGTCCCATGTCGATTTTGGCTTATAAAATAACCTTGGAAGTTATGTGAAAATAGTAAATACCTTTCCCAGCAAAATTGGTTGCACATTTCACTCTCGCTCATAGAAATTCTCGTATGCTGATATAATCAGTCAGTTCAGAAAGTGCACGTTAACTACTCCAATAAAATAAAATAAAAAACTAAATCAAATATTATGTTTTATTCCAATTTTTTTTCTATCTGGAGAACAACGTCTCTATTTTTGTGATCACCCGGTATGTGTTAGGTTTGCAGACGCCCTTGAATGGTCATTACACTCTCGGGGACCAGCAGAGATTAATTATTCCGTCCACATACTAATCCCATTCTTCTAAAAAAAAATAAGAAAGGAAAAAAATTAAAATAAATAAGCTTCAGTAAAAGTTGTAACCTTGCGAATTCATTGCGCTAGTAAATTTTATGACATACATTTGAAAGTGTGAGCTCATTCTCAATTTAGATCCAGCTGGCCATCTTCATAAGAGTAAGTATTATTACCAAACAAAAACACTTTAGTGTTAGTTTATTTATTTACTAAGAATATTTAGCAACTGAACCAACTGGTTACATCAACACATGATCTACTAACTTATCGCCAGAACAAACACAACATAGTCCCTCAACCGTCAATATTTCACTGTGAAAGAGGGGTGAACAATTAAACCAAGATATTTTCATGCCGTGCTATGAATCGAATCCAGCACCTTATACTTAGAAATTGAGCTAATATTTCAGACATCAAGGCTAAAGCAAAACAGTTTTATTAAATTGAAGTTTTTAGCGTCCACTTTTTGAACCAGTTGATTCTAGCAGCATATGACTTAAGCTTAAGCTACTAGTAGCTTAAATATTAAACGAACATAACCTTCATACCCGGGTATTAATAATTCATCACTATAAAAGGGAAAACCTACATTTCACAAATTATACCATTTTTGGCCGTGCTGGGAATCGATCCCGGCCTTATCTCAGTAAGCAGACTTGTTACTGACTGAACAAAGGGGTTGGACAACTAAACAAGTTGTGATGAGATGTTGCTGAAGACTTAACTTATTTTTCGGAGAGAGATTTATATTTAAAATATATAAAGTCTGTTCAGCGTAGGAATTGTTTCCTGAAAGGCCTTTTTCCCTACCAGAAATCTATTATATAGTAGGATAATGGTAGGAGAAAATACCTTTCAGAGAGTAATTCCTACCGCGAATGGATAGTAATTTCAAATTCATAGTAATAGGATCTAAACCCTATGTTTTTTTATTTTTACATTTTACTAGGGATGTAGCTAGAAGAGGGCAAGTGGCGCAATAGTAAAATGGAGAGAGCAAACATTTTCGGAACACTTTTTGGTACAATATTCCAATAGAGAACTAAACGTGAACAGCGATTCTCGTGGGCATTATTTGCAACAAACGCTTGCACACTCTTGTACCATACATTAAAGAACTCTTTACGTCACTAGTCTGACACCTTGTATTATGTCCGGGACTTTTCAAAGTGTAAATTCACCTGCCGTGTCAGGGTTAGGCATCCATTTGTCCCGTCTGGGTCAGGGCAGTCACCACGAGGTCGAGCTCGACTCAAATCTAATGAGCTACCAACCCTCAACCCGGCGATCCCGACCCTCCTCGTACCCAACACTCCATTTTCTCTTAAAGCTGTCCCTTGAAGAGTTACACTATGGTGAAGCCTATTAGATAGGATCATACTGTAACTTTCCAAGGTAAGACTGTTACCTTTCAGGGTAGATGATGCTTACAATAACTGACGTGAAAAAATTGTTACATAAAATGAAACTTAATAAAATAATTGTAGTTCTCTGTTGATGTGAAAGTAACATGTTCTCATCCACCCTTGTTGCTAAAAGACTTAGCTACTCCAGTGCGTTTGTCATTATGGTTATTAAGGTTAACTGTTGAAGTCACCATGTGAAGAAAACTGAACCCTATATTTTTACAGGAGAATTATTTGATATTTTTGGACCAATTTTTTTATATGAAAATGTTAGAATTTAGAGGAAATATACCCACGTGTGCGTTAATGAAACGGAGAAAGCCATTCAGTAAAATACTCTCTTGGAGCATTCGGCCGGGACTCTAACCCCAACCTCCCCATCAGGGTACGGGCCCAACCAATGTGGAATATAGCAACATAAATAAATCACCCATGGTATGTTGAACGAGAATCGGATTCCCAAATTCGTCAACAGTGACCAAATGAAAATCGAGTCAAACTCCTTAAAATACCCGAACGCCGAAGTGGACACAGAAAATAATAATAATAATAATAATAATAATAATAATAATAATAATAGTGCAAAGAGGGCTAACAGATATCTAAACCAAACCATATAAAACCGCATTTCTGGTCGACTAGGTTATTTGAATTTCCTGATGAGATTCTATCAATAGAAGTTAATTACTCCAACTATAGGTATACGTCTACATTATTTTCTTAACGAAATATTGTCGATCACGGATGAAATATCGCAAGAAACAAAACAAAAAAAACTGCCAGTTAGTTCCATTGAACCGGTGATGGTGAGGTCATGGCACGGTGGAACGGGTGTTTGGGGGTGGGGTGGGGAAGGGTATATTAAAAGTGTGAAACATCCGAAACTTGACCAGTGTTCAAGTTACTCGGCGGGAAGTTGATTGAAAACGAACACCTGTTTAGAATCATCAGATACGAAGGAAGACTCCCAGGGGCCGACGGCTTTTTTCCATTTCCCCCTTTCACAATGGATTCTAACTAGAACAAGATTAATTTCTCTATTGTACCTTTCAGAACGCATAGAATGAGCAATTTGGGGAACAAGCGTAGATTAATTGGAGCGTTATTTATATATTTTTATTTTTGTGTGCAACCTCTTATTACCCATTTGGGATATACACATGTTTACACTAATAGAGTAGGAAATATTAAGGTAAAATTAGAGGAAATGTGCCAGCATTTGTGTTAAGGAAATTAGGAAAAACATATAGGGAAAAAATCCACCCTCATTACAGCCAACTGGGATTTTAAGCCCCAACCCCTCGTTACTGGAAATTAATTTGATATGACCCACTTCAATGGCCGCATGGTCTAAGGCACTACTCTCGCAGTAGACTAGACTGCCGATGACATGGAGGTTGAGGTTCGAATCTTGGTTGGGTGTACTGAGGGTGGTTTTACCAAATACTTTTCCACTCGGCCTCCACGCAAATCTGGATACATTTCCTTTAAATATAATCTTCATCATCCCTAAAACAAATAATGTAATTAGTACATAGGCGTATAGCCCAAACGAGTTGTAATACGTGGTGCTAACAAAAAAAATTATAGTGACGCGTTAGACCCTACGCCCAACAATAAGGGTATTATTCAATAATTTGATTTAGGTATTTAATGGGCACCTTCTGAATTGACTGGTTGTATTAAAATATGACTTACAAACTAATTACATCCTAGAATGCGTGTAACTCAAACGGGTAGTAAGCCGTAGTGCTAAAAAATAATAATTCTAGAACAGACGCAACACCCAAGCTTCCAATCTTCCACTCGTCAATTCATTTCTGTGAAAAATGTACTCGTATTATTGGGGAAACTGGAGCAGTTTCCCCAATAATACGAGTACATTTTTCAGTCATATCGGGAATTAAGGCCGTGTCTCTAAGGTTAGCAGGATGACGCGCTACCAACTGATCTCAGGCGTCAAACTCGTCTGGCCTCTCTTGCCAGTGATATAGGGTTTGAATCCCTGCCGAGTGTAATGAGAATTTTTTTCTTACTAATTGCGTGTAAATTTTCCCTAAAATATATATTCCTCATTCCTACCCCATTAGTATAAACATAACCAAAATATTAGTAGGGCACGGTGTAAAATAAAGCCTCAAAGTTGGAAATACTGTCTTATCGCGATTATAAAAGTGATGGTGACAGAAATAGATGAGATATCTTTTCTTTACTATTACACTCATGCGTAACTGATATTAATAGTGCGTCAAAGCCTCGTCATAGGCTATTTTAATCTTTTAAAAAAACTGCATGATATATTGAATGTCTATACAGATATTAATGACGTAGTATTATTTTTAGCGAGGCAACCCAACAATACGTAGTTTTTTTTTTCAGGCGAACGTCCCTATGACGATGAAGACGCGCCCATTAGTACTTCTCTTTATGAATGAAGGTGGCCAATAATAGCGATGTAAACAGCGTAGAAACGTGGTCGTTGTCGGACGACGTATAAGGAGCCGGTGATGTCACATGGGCAGGTATATATAAAGACAAATTGAGTGTGTTGAGGAAGGCAGTCAGTCTGAGAGGGATTTGTGTAAATGTCGGGAGGAAGAATGTCGGTGGCGGAGAAAGCTGCTTGCTGACGTTGAGTCTCGGGTCTACACTTTCAATTATTAGGTGAGATTTTCATATTTTTATTCTACTTTAAAACTAATTTGTTAAGGTTTCTCAAGTTTTATTTCAATAATAGGAAATTACAATTTATTTCGTTTCACGTAATTCCAAAATCACCCTCTCCCTCTCTCTCTTATATAAATAAATAAATATATTCATATTTATATAGAGGGCTACTATATTTTAAAGTTGGGTTGAATCCAATCAGAATTTTTTATTTTACCTACGAATCCCTAATCTTAAATTCGAATAAGAATCACGAAAAAAATTATCAACATAAGTGAATATAGAAATAGGAATAGGCCTACTAAAATCCTCCAATATCAAGGATATCAAAATATTATTTATTCAAACATTTAATAAACGTTTATAGTTTACTAATTATTAATATAAGTGAACATTAAAAACTAAATGGATTTCAAAATATTATTTATTTAATCATCCAATAAACATTTACAATCTAATAAATAAATATACTATGATTTTGGATATATACCCTTTTGGCATAATACAATTAAAAACTAACTGAATATCACAATATTATTTACTAATCATCTAATAAACATTTATAATTTACTAATTATTATAATTTTTTTTAAACATGTTTCCAACAGCAAAATTTCTCGGAAATTTGCCCTTGACCATGTAGATAATCATATCCCTTCTCGGGCCTCTCGTATTCCAGAATTATTTTCTCTCAACAACTCTCACAAGGTGAGCCCCGTAGGCCATTGTATCCATAACGACAATTTAAGGTTTGTAGAATTCGACTTTTCTCGCCTAAAGCCAGACTCGAAGTTATTTAAGTAAATTCCCTATCATTAATTCACCCAGTACATGTTCTACCTCAAATATTTAAAATTACATAATTATGCTTTTTTTGTTTTTATTTTTCAAATTATGTCAATGCTTTTAAATGATTATGCTTTTACTACTCTTTATTTATTTAATTTTTATTATTATTTATTATTAATTTGTCCTATTTTCAATAACTATTTATTATTTTGTATTATTATTTAGTTATGATTGCTTATTTTATTTTACTATGTAAATTATAATGCTCACATTTCAGGTACTTTTGAACTTTTCAGTGCTGGCTTGTTAGAGGTCACGTGACCGTTAGCCAGCACTATAATAAAGGTAATTAAAATTTAAATCAAATTGAAATTATTATTTTATTTCATAAAACATGTAATATTATATCTTCCTAGTAAGTGAAATTATTTGATAACATTCCTAACAATATTTATTGTGTGGGTTATACTTCAATAGTGATATTGGCCATTTCACTATTTGGGCAAATTGATGTAAATATTTGTGAATAGGCCTCTTTTATTAAACATTTTACGAACTGGTTCAAAATTGTACATTTCATGAACTGAAACATATTTTAATATCTACCACAAGTGTAACTGAAATTCGTTTTAAGATATTTTACTAAACTAGTCCAACCTAGCTTAGCCAAACCTTCAAAAATTAAAATAACTTAAAGACCAAACCTGATCTCCGCTCGTGAATTTCACAGACCTGGCAAAAGCTTGTTCATTTCATGAATTGGATAACGATTAGAGCTGCCCAATCCATGAAATGGGTTGCAAAAGAGTTACCCAAATCGTTAAGAGAACGAGTTTTTGCCCAGTCCATGAAATGAAAAGGCGAAGAAGCCAATTCATGGACGTACCAGAAATTTGCCCAATTGATGAAATGGCTAATTTCCCTTTTGATGCGTAACACACGCACTTAATGATTAAAAATGCTCTATAAATGGAAAAGCCCACGCATTTAAGTTAAAAAGTTTTCATGGTAAAAATGGAATTATTATGTTTGACGTATGGACTATTTCATAACATCATGGAGACTAGCTTGGTTGACACATCGCCAGCATGGCTGACTTGCTTACTCAACTCAAGCCTGTAGGTCTGAGATTAGGTGCATTTCCTTGAATTATTATTATTAGCACCGCGTCTTACTACCCGTTCGGGTTGTACGCACTTACGATAATGTGTAATGGTAGGGTGATTGTGAGATGAAATGGAGGACCTACAGTTTAACGTGGAATCCGAACCACGGTGGAGGCCTGACATTCCCCACATTCACAAGATGTCTTGTCAGAGGTGAAGGAAGGGTTTGGTAATCAAATAAATCTGTGCCTGGACCGAGGATTGAACCCCAGCCGCCAGCATAGAAGTCTGACACCTTACCCCTAGACCACTAGGTCACCCCATTTCCTTGAAGAAATAATATATAAATAGTGTATTTTAGCTATGGTAAGATTGCAGATAACCTTAACAAGCAGTAAGACAAATAACACACTCAAAATTATGCACCAAGGATTTGGATCAAAGGAAATTTTGATGCCTGAGGGAGTATTTGATTCCAATTTCGGTAATCAAACACATCGGCAGTGAAATTGTATATTTATTATACTAGCATAGACTACCTTATTCACAGCGGGGTATTCAGAGAAAATTAATAGGTATAATGTATTCTGAAAGCTATACGGGGTACTCGGGGGCCTAAGACCCCCCCGTAACCACCGTTGTCCAAGAAAGTATTTTCCATAAAGGACCAAAATGAGGTATAAAACATTAAAATAGATTGACTGGGTACGGATATACAGTCGGCTGAAAATTAAGCAATATTGTGACCTTTTTCCCAATACGGCCATGTGACAAAATTTTTTGCACCCCTGTATGTGTGTTATAAGGCCCTGCAATCATATTTAGAGTACATATAAGTGCACACGTGACACGAGCTCGCACCTAGACTAATACTGCTGTGTGGCCACCGGATAAAGGTTTGAGGAAGAGATTGGTAAGGTACTTTGTTTGAAGTGGGGATTCATTATATGAGAGGAGGAGGACCTGAGATTGGAAGCGTTAGAGATGTAGTTGTTGAGGAGGTTGGAAAACATAAAGGGGGAAGAAAGAGTAACTAATGAGGAAGTGCTGGAGAGCTGTGTGGCCACCGGATAAAGGTTTGAGGAAGAGATTGGTAAGGTACTTAGTTTGAAGTGGGGATTCATTATATGAGAGGAGGAGGACCTGAGATTGGAAGCGTTAGAGATGTAGCTGTTGAGGAGGTTGGAAAACATAAAGGGGGAAGAAAGAGTAACTAATGAGGAAGTGCTGGAGAGAGTTGGGGTAAAGAGAGGGATATTAGCGGTTGTCAAAAACAGGAAGTGAAACTGGGTTGAATACTGGATCAGAAAGAAAAGATCTACTGATGGATGATTTGGAAGGAATTGTGGATGGAAAGAGGAAGAGGTAGAAGGTACCAGATAATAGATAACACAATGGTGGGAGGCAGTTACAGAAGTATGAAGAAGACTTCCGAGGGCAGAACATCACGGAGAGCCATCATGTGGCACTAGGCAGGTAGATAGCTATTGATAATAAAAAGATTATTAATTAAACTTGAGCCATGAACAAATAACATTTAAATATCAAGTATTGAACCAAATCCATTAAAGCGTTTTGGCTGTCCCATAGGCACATAGGTAATGATAAAAAACATTTTTTTTAAAATTTGGGGACACAAATTCTCAAGGTGAAAAATGTTCACAATTTCAATATTTTATCACTCACATCGGTGGACAAGCAATATAAATGTAAAGCCCATTTCGACTAGTTTGGCAGTGACGGTGAAGTTGGGCTTCGAATTCCGGTAGGAAGAACTGAGGGTGTATTTTCATATATAGTGTCCCGTCCTTCCTCCGCGCAAATGTGTGTACATTTTATATAAATTATACCTCCCTAAACCCTAGCCCACTAGCGTAATATATAATTAAGTATGACCATCTCTGTGGTCTTGTGGTCACAGTTCCCGGCTACAGATTCTGAGATCCCGGGTTCAATCACCGTCGATTCCAAAATTTATTTGTGAGGCAATGGGTCTGGGGCGGAGTCAAACTTAGCCTCGTGAGAACAAATTAAAAGCTACTTGAATAAAGATGTAGCAACTCTGGTTTAGAAAACTGAGATTAAAGGTTGGAGGACTTGTTGTGCCAACCACATGACACCCTACATCCGAAAATGTTGGCACTATCATCGCTAACAGTGGTGGTCACTCGGTCCCTTCCTCCTCCCCCCCCCCCAAGTTTTCTAATATGAGTATTGCCGGAACGGGTGTTAAAACGGAATAGAAATCTTTCTTTGCATAAGAAACTAAAATATGGGTTCATAATATTTTGATTGTATTCCCAATTTGAGCAAATAAAAATGACAGCCACGAGCATGTGTTTGTTGATTTGTATGTAGAGTTGGAGAATGAACAAAAATATTTATTACTTCCAAGTAGAGATAAATATGGCCTACCATTTCGTGCTTATCTTTTGAATGATCTAAAAGTTTAGAATATACTATGATTGACTAACTCGGAATTTTTCCCTCTCACAGTAACAACGACAACCCCATCATGTCTCTACCCTTGACGTTGCTACTCGTGGTGATGACTACCGCGCTGCCAGTCAACAGAAGACGGTCTTGCGGCTCACAGCTGGCGGACATATTGTCCCTTGTGTGCGCGGGACGGGGCTACAATACTCCGTACTCATTCGACGGCGAGCAGACAGGTCAGCAAAAAACAACAACATATTTTTCATGTTCCTACTCTTACTACTGTACAAATAGTACATATCTTTGACACAACCAACCGGAGTCAAAGCAAAGTACCCTAAACTAGCAGTTGACAATTTTTATCCCCTAAACTACGAGAATAGCCTATCAATTCTTACTTGGTACACAAACGTTTTTCTTGGTTTTTGATAACAAACCTCACTGTTAATATTGACTTGGTAAACACAGACGTCAAATAATGCGTAGTTAAAAAAACCTGGTAGATTTATTTAACTAAATCCATGCACTCATATGACGGGATTATTTAGGAACTAAACTAATATTTTTGCCACATTGATAACATAATATTTTACCGGGTAAGACAAATTCCTATATCTAATTTTATTTATCAGTATTGAATGTAGGCTTATTTATTATTAAGATTAAACCCAGTACGTAGTAATACAACTGTTCTTATATGTGTTCTGGCTAAGATATAGCTATTAAATTTTGATCAAATAAAATAACTTATTTATAAAATATTTCAAATTAATGTTATTTTGTACGCTTAGCTTAAGGTGGGGATGTAGGGAACGCGAAAAAAGGTATTTTTTTCAGTTTTTATATCAAAACAAATCAGTAGAAATTTAGAGTTTAATAAGGTTCTTCTTTTTCTCTTAATTTAAAAAGTTTGTTATCTAAAGCCGTTATGCTCATGAGAGATATTCAAAAACTGTTGATACCACCATGTGAAGAAAATTAAACTTTATATTTCTACTGAAGAAATATATTTTTATCCAAGCCAAATAAAGTTTTTATATAAATACTGCAAAAACACTGGCCTTTTCTCGCATTCTTTTCATCCCCACTTTAAGTGTTACCACTAACGATTTACTATAAGGAAATAAGGATAAGGATTGTATTTAAGAAGTCGTGCACCCGAGATGGCTTGAAGAGATTATAGGAAAACCGGTGGGATGATTCTAGCTGGGGTGCGAGCCAAGTCTAATTCTGACAACTCGGGTAAGATTCAAGAGTTAAGACCACAATGTGACAATCCTGCCATCCGTAATAACCTATACGTGCCAGTGACCACACGGACCAAGGCGTCGATATCATCTGGTCTGGTTTGTAAAATAAGGAGAGTTCGAGGTTTGAACCCCGGCTGGGTGTACTGAGGCGTTTTATTTAATTTATTTAACTGAGGTATTTAACGTGCACTTTCTGAGCCGACTGATTATATTAGCACACAAGAATTTCTATGAGAAAGAGTAAAAGGACCTACCAATTTTTCCGTGAAAGGTATTGTCACATAGCTTCTAGTTTTTTTTTTTACATGTCACAATCGACATGAGGCCGATGGCTTTATTTCCCCTACGAAGGAAGCTGTGATATGGATTTTCATTGCTCAAGAAAAATCTATTGATCCCAGCTGGGTTTGAACCCATGAACATCGGGTCCTGAGGCGATTACTTTATCCCAAGACCACCAACGTCGACTAGCTACTGATGCGTTCTATCCCTACACTCTCCCTCCGAATAAATTTGGTTACACTTCCTCTAAAATAATAGCTTCTTCATACTTATTCATAAGTTTAAATATTAGAGGTGTTATAAGATTATTTTAGTATGCGAAGCAAAATAGAATGAAAAGTCTCAAAGATTGGTTTTGTTTAGTTATCAGTCGATTAGATTATAAAACCAGACATATATATATATAGTAAAGGGTGTTGAAAAAAAAATGAAAAAATTATTAATTACTATATTTTAACACAGCATTCCACTTTTATGAAACTTTGTCTAATATGAGTAAATAAACTATTAACCAAGATAATAAATAAAAATCATAGCTTGGTCCTAGAGGAGAAAGTGTATTGTGAAGAACAGAAACATAAAGTTATAATTTGTAAAATAGGTCTTGGACACAGATTACTAACTTAACTTTGAGTCCCTGGTATATTGATTCAAATATCTATAATTAAATCACGCAGTTTATTAACCTGATCTATAATCATTTATACTTTTCATTCATCTCCATAATCAAATAATAATTAGTATATGATAACGTTAACGTATACTTTCTTAACTCACTCTTAGATAATTTATGATTTACAAACTAAATTTATAAATTACAGAACATGCGTGAATTAACACCAACTCTACACCAGGAGTTGTAGTTGGATAGTAATATATTATATTAATGGAAGCAAGCCCAAGCAATAATTCTTTTAAGCGCCACTTACGATTGAACATAGGCCTCAAAAAGATGGTCACCTTCCACTTTATATTAAATCCTTCTTGATCAGTACCAATATAAAATCAGGAATTATTAATCTCAAGGGGTGGTCATAATATAAATAATCAGCACTAATAGAAAATAAGGAACTATAAAACTCGAGGGGTGGTAATAATCTCTATTATAAACACCAATAGTAGACCATAAGGGGGTAATTTAATATAATACCCCTACCAAATACTAAAAATAATATTTAATTCATTATAAATTTATTGAATAGGAGAATATTTTCGTGGGTTCAGTCTGTTTTTGGTAATATTGAGATTTTATGTCGGTTTGAAAAATATCTATGGAGAGATCGGGATTCAGCAACTTCGACATTATATCTTTTCACTTTGACAAGTGATGTAATTTGACTTTGTCAGGTTTACAAATATTTTAAGGGTAGATGAATACGGATCAGCTTTTTAACTGTAATAAAATAACAGATTTAGTGCGATCCAACTATAAGGGTTGGCTTATAACACTTCTGGTTACCTAGCTGGTTGTAATTATATTCAAATACCGTGAGTTTTGACAAAGATTTAAACCTTATATTTGGCTTACTAATCCAGAATTCTAAAGTGTGTGTACTAAGATTAATTTGTTCCTTTTCAGAGCCATCGACACCTTCTAAATCCCGCAGAGTGTCCCGTGGTATAACTCACGAGTGTTGTAAAGTGGGCTGCAGTTGGAAGACCATGGAGGAATACTGTCTTCCTGGCGAAACAGAAAACAAGTAATTAACAAATTTACTAGTTCAAACCAATCAACACACGGGGTCAGTTTCATAATCAAATGCGGCGCTATACTAAATATAGGAGTATTATTATTATTAGCACCGCGTCTTAGTACCCGTTCGGATTATACGCACTTACGCTAATGTGTAATGGTAGGGTGATTGCGAGATGAAATGAAGGGCCTACAATTTAACATGGAATCCAAACTATGGTGGAGGCCTGGAATTACCCCCATTCACAAGTTGTGATTAATACACGTCTTGTCAGAGGTGAAGGAAGGGTTTGACAACCAGATGAATCTGTGCCGGGACCGAGGATTGAACCCCAGACCCCCAGGACAGAAGTCTGACACCTTACCCCTAGACTGCCAGGTAACCTTAAATATAGGATGACACCTACCTAGACCAGAATGGAATGAACCAGTTTCGCTTTTGAAATTGGCCCATTGCTTTCGAGCTTAGGTAGGTGTAATCTTGTATTTACTGTAGTGTAGCGCCGCACATGAGGTGAACTAAGTCTGGCTATAAAACTACTCCGTATCAGTAAGGTCCATGGTCCGTAAAAAGATATTGGCTCCACAGACACAGATTGCTTTGTCCACATAGTCTCGATCCATAAGTCCGTAGTCCGTCACCTCAACAAACCATTCAAGATTAGCTTGACATTTAAGTTCGAGACTAGGAAGCTAGCGTATAACCCAAACGGGTAGTAAGAAGTGGTGCTAAAAAGAAAACTATGAAGCTTATTCGAACGATAACTGTTCTCTTATATATAGTGATTTAAAGAAGGGTGAGAAATGTTGACATTCAAATAATCGCAATCTTCATAGTCTTGACCATAAAGTCCATGGACCCACTTGTGTTGCTGTGCAATTTGTTTTTAGCATCGCGTCTTACCACCCGTTCGGGCTATACGCTAACTGTGCAGTTAATTTAAATCATGGTTCAAGCAATTAAATTATATGATTGCAATAAATTTCGCTCTCTCTGCCATCATGTTTTGAGAATATCGAACAAAAGTCTTGGATGTCCTGAAGTAGGGTCTAACTAATATTTTAGGTCATCTGAGCAGATTGTGTTTACCATTCAGTAGAAATAGATCGAGGATATTTTACGAGTATTTAAAAGAAAATAATAATGGTTTGAAAGAAATAGATATTGCGTATCATTTGGCTTTGTTAAATTTTTCAAAACTTTGATGTTATAAATTACGATAGTAAGAATAAATAATAAGTCATTTCAAAATCTAAGCTATAAATTGTGAGAGTTTCAACATTTTGTATTGATGCTTGCTATATGAAAAATAACTCACTGGGTATACTATTGTGAAACTTAACAGATACTGTAATTTTGAAACTTAGAAAGTATTTATGAAATAAAGTTGGTATTATCAATAGAGAAAGAAGGTGTCAATATAGGCATGCTTTTGTTTTTATAACGTGGTTCACTTACGTCACTTTGTTAGAGTGATAAACATAATAACATGGCACCTATGATGATAAAAAAATTCAGATAAGCTTTTAATACATTTGGGTAGTTGTATTATACAAATATATACAACTGTTCACTTATACTATATCATTTGTGTATAATTAATATTTCAATAAATCTAAACTTAACAATTTCTGATTCAACAATACGACAGATTTGGGCGTTCATGTGTCCTAAATGAACACCAAAATACTCATTTTAACTATACAAACATATTTAGTATTATAACACATTAATTAAATATAATAATATTTTAGCACCGCGTCTTACTACCCGTTCGGGTTATACGCTCATTAATTAAAGTATATACACAATATATTTTAAAATAAGTCAATTTCATGTAATACATTAACCACTATATTAACTGCTTAATTTATAAATTATTTTTTTAATTTTCCATATAAACTTACCTAAGTCGTAACGTTCATTATAACAACTCCCTACTTTCAACTGTTCTTTTAGAACGTTTTCTAAAATATTATATTCCAAGTTTCACAAAACACTTACTTTAATTAATGCGCGTATTATAATTTTGTTGCCAATTCTTCTCTGGTCATAATTTTACTGGCGGAACAAGGTGAGCACAAAAGACTACAAAGATCTCCGAATATTTACGATTTTGGCCAAACAAACTGTGGAGTTTTGATCCGTTAATTTTTGTCGTGGAAAAGTTAAACACAGCTAAAGCTGAATCTTTAATGGTTTTGTTAGCTTCATTGTTTATTTATTCTATTACACTACATTCAACTTTAATGGGCTTTCTGGTTACAGTTTTAAAACATGTACATTCGGTTTGCCCTGAATGATAGCAAGCTTACCTTGTATGGTTATACTATGGTGCAGCTTACAATATAGGGTCATAGTGTGGTCCATTAAGGTAAGACTGCTTACCTTTCAGGGTAAATGGAGTTCATATTAAAAAAAAAAGCAACCAAAGATCACATTGATGGATCACACTTTGACCCTATCTTATAATTTGCACCATAGTATAACCATAGAAGGTAAGCTTGCTACCTTGCATGGTAAACGATAATGGCAACAACAAATAAAATGCCCACCTTATAGTTTGATTAGTTGAGATGAAGTGGAAGGGGACGCCAAAAAAGGTCAGTTATTTTGCAGTTTTTATAGAAAAACCTTTTTTTGTCCAAAATAAATGAAATATTGCTCCAGTATCAACATTTAGTTTAATTTTCTTCACACAGTGATATCAACAGTTGTTGAATATGTGTTAAGGTTGTTCTGGAATTTAATGACAACTTTTTCTCTTAATTTAAAATGTTTCTCATCTAATGTCTCTTTGCTTATATCAGATATTCAACAACTGTTGATATCACCATGCGAAGAAAATTAAACTAATCAATGCTATTAGAGCAATATTTTATTTATTTTGGTCAAAACAATTTTGCTCTAAGAGTGGCAAAAACACTAACCTTTTCTACCGTCACCTTAAAATAGATTTACATCCTAACAATATTAACAACAAAATTACAAGCACTTTTAAGTTTAAAGGTTTATTCAAAAACTTATGTTTATTTAGATAAATTCTTTTAAACACGATTGAACACGCTTTAAATGTAAGGAATAAATATTTTATAATTATTGAATATATTATTATGGATTAAAGCCTTTCCAAAAATTACTAAAAATGAAACTTTTTTCCTTACTAAATTGTTCAGGATTTTCGATGTAGAATCGTTGCTCAACCAAATCCAAACCGACGATAGCTCGAAGGTATCCCCCAAGGAGAAGAACTACAGTCGTAGCTCACCCAAAAAAGCTAAAGGCCATCGGAAGAAAAAAAAGAAAGGAAGAAAAGTCAGTGGTAGATGCCGGTGTAGGCGTAAGCAACGAAAGGTGTGTACAGTAATTTGACAAAAAGAAACAACACGAAAGACCTTGCATGGCTCACATAGCATGACCAAAGTTTAGTTTTATAAATACTAGTAGCTTGTGAGAAATTGTGATTAGTATTGTTTCTAAAAAATAATTCAACCTTTTTTTGGTGTGACCACATCTACTATCCTCTCTGGTTGTATACATACGCACTAATTACTCAAAATGTGTTATGGATGAGGAAGGTTGAATTTAGAGGAAGTGTCAAGTGTACCAGTATGTATGTAGAGGGAGGGTTGAAAATAATTTAGGGAAAACCACCCTCAATATACTCATCAAGGATATCTCCACGTTAAGGCTGTGTCAGACTGTGCTACCTCACAAGCCGCCTTGTTGGACATGTTCAACTTTGGGTGCTACTTACTAGCCAGTATCTAACCTTGAGGGTCACGTGACTCACTCGCAGCTAGCGAGTAGCGCTCTAGTCACTCAATGTGATGATGGAATTCCAGTTCAGTAGCGGATGTTATTCATCACCACGTGGTTGTATCGGTGTGTGCTGTATTTATTTTGTGTTGAAATATAACCCATACTACCACGTGATTGGCTGTACTCACCACTACTAATCGCCGCTACCTTAACACAATATGACAAAGAAGTAGCTGAAAAATGTTGTAGTGGCTAGTGAAGTAGTACAGTGTGACACATCCTTTAAGGTAGCGGCGAGTACAGCAAATCACGTGGCTGTGTGTATTTAATTTCAACACAAGATAGGCCTAAATACAGCACATGCCAATACAGCCGCGTGGTGATAAATAACATCCGCTACTGAACGGCGATTCCACCATCACATTGAGCGACTAGAGCGCTACTCGCTAGTGGCGAAGGAGTCTCGTGACCTTCAAGGTCAGCTACTGGCTAGTAAATAACGCCAAAATTGAACAAGCCCAACTTTTATAGCTACTGCTTTCTCACTCGCCTGCGAGCGCTAGTAGCCGCTATTTTTATGTCACACTAGGCTACTTAATAGCTGCGACTCAAGTAGCGGCTAGTAAAGTAGCGCAGTGTGACATAGCCTTTATTGGCTGTCCAGCGAGAGCGTCGACTTGGACAAGTGGTTCTCAAAACAATAATGTTATCACACGGACCCCTATAAAAACTGCAGGACCTATTGAGGAACCCCTACAACTATACAACCCCTTTACAACTTTACTACAAGTTTTTGAGTTTTAAATAAAAAATATATATTTGAGTACCAAGCAATTTATTTCTTACATTTAAGTTACATATTTTGCATGGGGAAAAATAATATAGCTTCAAAATATAGCCTACTGTTATTTATCCACTTTTTAATATATATATATATTTAAAGATTTTAATAATGTTAAAGTCATTTAATTTTCTTTCATAGTTAAACTAGATATGCTGCGAATGAAATGGATGTTTATGAATGATTAACATGATTATTTAGAAGCATTAATTATGCTTTTTCTTCCATTGCGCATATTCGTCTCACGAAACCCTTACACCCCTTCGCGGAGCACCATTTGAGAACCACTACCTTAGGCCATTTGGTCACCTTAGGGGGTAATTTAAATGTTTCCTTTTGTTATGTAATGAGATATTATGCTACTATTTGGTTATTGTGTATTGAGGTAACGTAAAGCCCAACTGTCCAGAACATTGGAATTAGATCAAGAAAGGTTACTATCTGCAATCTTATAAACAAACGTTTGATTTTTAATAATTAAATATGAAGAATGTGCATATGAAATATCTATATATTAAATTTTGTGTACCGCATATTATTACCCATCCAGGCTCTCCAAATATTTACGTTAATTAGATAGCGATGTGTAAGGTAAAGGTAATGCATCCTCATTTTCGTAGAAGAAAAGAAGATAACCGTTTGTAGATAAACCGCCAATAGTACACCCATCTCGAATTTAAATCCCGGCCTTCCTAGTACCAGTAAATTATACCAGGTGATGATAGCATCTTAGCCTACATGCCCACTAATGGAGGTATATTTTACATTAAAAAAATACGTTGTGCGTGTATTTTTTACTAAGGATACTGGATTTGATTCCCGGAACGGTTGAAAGATTAACATTGGTTAAATTGGTGGCCGGAAAGCAAGATGTTGTACCTGTCGTAGAGTTAAGTGAGTTTGTAAGCCATGAGTTAGTAGTTATTTTTTTAGAACCACGTACTATCCGTTTGAGCTATACGCCTACGTACTAATTACACTAATGGGGTAATGATTAGAAAGGATTAATTTATAGGAAATGCACCCGCATTTGAGTGAAGAGAGAGAATGGAAATCCTTTCAGAAAAAAAAACGCATTCAGTGTACCCGACCGGTATTGAACCCCGATTTCCCCATCTTCAGCAGTCTAGTCAAACACGAGAGTAGCACGTTGGACCACGTGAACACTGAAGTGGGTTGGGGTAATTAATTGAGTCATGGAGTGTACGTTAAATAAACTTAATCAAGGAATTTATATTAAAACCTGTTTTTATTAAACATGTTTGTATTATTATTGATATTATTTCTAACTTCTGACACATATTGGAGTAGCCCTTTGGGGGACACTCACATTATTAATAATTTGACCTTAACATATTATGTAATATAGATGAAGCTTAATATAATATTACCTATCAAATACTTAGCTTCTTATTCAAAATACTTTGTTTCAGCTGAACATTATTATTAATTCAATATGTTCATTGTAACCTAAATTAATATAAATATATATATATATATATATATATAGCGACAAGCACTGACTGCAAACAATCAGTTTGGGGGGAACGTTGCCCTTACAGTTATAACTGGACAAGTCTCCCTCCTCTAGTGTTCGTTAAGACAGAAGGGTTGGTAACACTTTCCAGCAGCCAGCCAAGTAGTGTGAACTCTGGCCTTGGAGCGGTGACTAGTGTGGTACTGTGTCTCTTATACGTAAATTCAAAATAAAGTAATATTACACTGGTGGCATGCGGTGCGTGTAATAGTTTCGTATGAAAGTGATATGCTTAGAAATATAGTTTATTAGTGAATTGTAAACTAGTACTGTTTATTTAATTTGAGTGTTTAGTAGTGGATGTGCTTCCTAACAATTACATATTTTTACTATTATTATGTTCTCTATATTTTTGTGCGTGTGTTCTATCTGATAGCCAGTGCGGGTTAACGGTACTCTTCACTATTATAAGCTACTTGTTACGGTATTTATTTATTTACTTAGCGATATGGCTAGTTCGAATTTGTTTCCGCCCAAATTTAGCGGGGATACGGATGAGTCTTTTAAGACTGTCTCTTTACTTTCGAGCTCCTGGCCACAGCTAACGGGTGGAAGGAGAAATCACGTCCTCTGTTTTTGGGACTTTCCTTTAGTACTGTTGCACACGTACCGATAATATCGGTGTCGGTGCCGGCGCCGATATCGGCGGTAGTGAGATTCCATGTAATCTTATGGCCATGTTGCTCATGATGCTGACACGACAGCATTATCGTGACGACTACCGACTTGTCGGAGCAATGTCGGCGGCCCCCTCGATAAATACACCGATATCAGTGCGCAGAGCAGGGAGCCATGTTGTTTGCTCGCCACCATCCACAAAATTGCCTATGCCTCTCAAGTACCGATAGCGATATTATCGGTGTGTGTGCAACAAACAACGCCGGTATCGGTGCTAACAACATAATCGGAGGTAGTGAGATTCCATGTAATCTAGTACTACCACTTTCTCACAGATAAATACAGAACATATTTTGATACAAGTGTTTTCTGAGCTGAAGATTGTTTTCAAAAAAACTATTACTGCCAGAATTAAAGAAAGTAGCATTGGTTTAACGTTACCGCAAGACAAATGAGCGTTTAAAAACCCTCGCAATTGACCTGCACCGATTAGCAATAGAAGCTTACCCGCAGTGTTAATCCAGATTCTCGGGATGAACTAGTCCGTGACCAGTTTATTCAGTGTAGAGAAGACAGTGACATTCGCTTAGCATTGCGCCGGGATCAGGGAGGACACTTAGGTATTCACAGTTGAAAAGGTTTGCTCACGTTTCTATTGGCTGGCTCTCCATCAATACACCACAATGTGGGTTCAGAAATGTCCCGATTGTGCTGCTAGGAAAACTCAAAGAGCAGCTAAAGCACCACTACAGAAGCTTATAGTTGGTGAACCACTGCAGCGGGCTACCGTTGATATATTAGGCCCCTTTCCAAGACTATGCGAGGAAATAAAGTAATTATGGCTGTATCAGACTACTTTACTCGTTGGGTGGAAGCGTATGCTCTGCCAAACCAGAAGGAAATCACAATTTCAAGAGTCCTGGTGGACAAATTTATTGGCAGGTTTGGTGTCCCTACTGAACCAAGGTAAAAATGTCGACGGGACAGTAATCAGACACTTGTGTGATTTATTATATATTGCGAAGACGCGAACAACAGCCTACCATCCAATGTCAGATGGCTTAGTGGAACGATTTAATCGTACGCTACTGGACATGATGTCTCAATGGGTAAACGAAAACCAAAATGACTGGGACGTAAAGTTGCCTCAAATAATGAAAGCGTATCGTACGATTGTACACGAAACCACTAAAAACACCCCGTTTGGGGTAATTTCGGGAGGAAAGATCGTTTACCAATTGATATAGTGTACGGGAGACCAACGGAATAAGTGGAGGAATAAGTTACACCCACTTCATATATATAATGGATCTTCGTAATCACCTAGAATATGCATATGAACAAGTCCGAAAAAATCTTAAAGTGGGACAGGAGAGACAAAAAGACGTATATGACCGCTGTTGCTCGGGGAAAGCATATGAAGTAGGTGACAAAGTGTGGTTATACACACCAGAAATAAGGGAAGACTTGACTCCTAAGTTGCACAAACCATGGCAGGGTCCCTATGCTGTCAGGAAAAGATTATCGGATGTGACGTAACGTATTCAATACTCACCAAACCCAAGAAAACGAGCTGTGGTTCATTTAAATAGGCTTAAACTATACTCAGCCCGAGATCCACTACGAGAACAGGGTTGCCCGTCACCGGTTGGTCAGAATAAAAGTGAAGGTACAAGGATAGTGACGACTGATGACACTTCTTTGTAGTCTCAAACAAATGGCATCATCCCAACAGGTTAACGTTGGCAGCTGGTGGAAATTCCACAGGTTCCTCACAGTAATGCTGTGGACGTCATCACAAATGGAGAAGTACGTCACTACCCAGCCCGGAGCTGAACCCAGACAATTCCATTTCAAGTTGGCTTTAGATGAACGAAGAAAAGTGTAAACAAACATCTTTAACTTTTAAGGACGTTCTTGTGTTGTAGATATGTATATATGTTGATGTTATAAACTATTGTGTTGTGAGTTTTGAATAAGGGAGGGAATAGTTTAGCGACAAGCACTGACTGCAAACAATCAGTTTGGGGGGAACGTTGCCCTTACAGTTATAACAGGACAAGTTTCCCTCCTCTAGTGTTCGTTAAGACAGAAGGGTTGGTAACACATTCCAGCAGCCAGCCAAGTAGTGTGAGCTCTACCTTTGAGCGGTGACTAGTGTGGTACTGTGTCTCTTGTACGTGAATTCAGAATAAAATAATATTACAGATACATCCATTTTCTTAATAATTTGTTCAATAAGTTATGTAAAAGTATATGAAAACTCTTATTTGCAAAATGGTTATTCTTTTTGTTTTAAATAATTACCACTTTATGTGTAGATTGACTTCACCAAAATCTTGCTCTCTTATTTTGACTGAACGCAATCGTATAATCGTGTTTAAATAGTACCATAATTTCAGTTCTTGTCCAAAATATGTTTGTATGTGTGACACAGCCGATTAATTACATTTAAGACACGCTGTCTTTCAAGTATATTTTAAGGTGATATAGATATATTTCCTCTTGCACGTGAGCTTGCACTTTCAGCTTTACTGTTAGTATAAATGAATCAAGGTAATTCTGTTAGTAAGAGTATGCAATGGATGTGTAAGATAACGAAAAAATTTCAAGTAAAATATTTGAACAAATTAGTCAATTTTATTTTATTTTGAAGGGGACTTTACCTTAAAGTACAAATATTGGGGGAGGGAGGTATTTCCCCCCTATTATTCCCCTCAACCCCCAATCGGGCATGCCAATAGTGTTAGAAACTATTGACCCTAATTATACACTTAAATTAGCTAAAAACACCTCTTCAGCTCTGTGAACGTATTTAATACTCACACATTAGGTTTTTTTTTAGCACCACGTCATACATAACGTTCGGGCTATACGCTTATGTACTAATTACGCTAATGGTTTTAAGGGATTACGTAGTCTATATTTATAGGAAATGTTCTTTCATTGGCGTGGAAAACCATTTTGGAAAAACCAGCCTCAGTACGCCCAATCGAGATTCTAACCTCGGTCTCCCTGTCATCGGCAGTCTAGCTTACCATAGGAGTAGAGCGTTAGACCACGCAGCCACCGAAGTGGGTCATTAGGTTATTAAATACTATCCTAGTGTTACATCTACATTAGTCAATTGTATAGCGTCAATACACCAGTACTAATCCTAAACGAGTCGTACCTAAACGAAAAATCACTTAAGTCAAAATTTCTTGCTTAGCCAAGTCACAGGGTTTGTAGTAAGCCCCAGTATAAGTTGTTATTTCGTGATTTTTGTGGTAATATACAGTTACATAGTTTTATTATATATCTCAACCACTGTTTTATGACATTGGGAACCGTGTCTTAATAGCATCCCAGTACATTTAATGAAACTGAGAGAGAGAAATATATATATATATATATATATATATATGAGCTTTGTTGATCTAATTCTTAAAATCAATACTTTTATTAGGTACTTTTAAAAAAAAGGATATTTAAACTCGGTTTGGTAGAACTTAGGAAATTTCTGTTGAAAGAAATTGTATTTTTCTAAAAATGGCTGCTTCTATTTTGAATATGTTTTTATCTTTTGACTTTTTGGGGGGGTACACCTTCGATGTATATGATTTCATAAAAAAAATATATTTTAGAATCGTTTAAGATATAATTTAGAAAATTATTGTCAAAAGAAATCTCTTCACGTTTCATATAGTAGGCCTATACATATTTTTTTTTTTTAAATATAAGGACATGGATGTACTTGTTAATTTTCAATATTTATTCATGCTAAATTTAACATTTTATAACTTTAGTTTGGGTATTTGTAGATATCTTGTTTTACACTATATATACTATCTTTTTAAAATAAAATTGAAATCAACTACGTGCTCAAGTTTTTTGTCACAGAACGTTTTACCCGTTCGGGATTCGATCCGCGATCACCTTATCATTGACAGTCTAGTCTAACACGAGAGTAACGCCTTAGAAAAAACCATTTGACCGATGAAGCAGACACGGACAATATTAAAAATACCCGCTTTGGTGGCCTCATGGTCTAAGGTTCTACTATTGCAGTAGACTTGACTGCCGATGATGGGGAGATCAAGGTTTGAATCTCGGTCATGTGTACATAGTTTTTAAAATTAATTTTCCACTCCCCCTCCACGCAAATGCGGGTACACTTCATCTAAATATAACCTTACTAATCCCTGCAACCATTAGTGTAATTAGTATATAAGCATATAACCTGAACGGGTAGTAAGACGTGGTGATAAAAATAACAATTTTAAAATTAAGGTGTTTGTACTGCTTTGAGTATTATTATTCCGGGTTATCCGTCTATTTAAACTAATGAGATAAGGTAGAGGAAGGTAGAAGTAATAGGAAACCTACCCACATCTGCGTGAAGGAAAAGTGGAAGAAAAATTAGGAAATATTTGCCTTAAGTACAAACAGTGTACCAGGATTCAAACCCCACAAGAAAACCAGACTAGGGTGACACCTTTGCTAATCTGTACGGGTATTTTTGTATGTTTAGAAATTGTTACAAGACGTTAATATATATTTAAATAATAAGTTCTTACAATTTATAAGATTATTATGTAAAATATAGAGGCCAATAATGGAAAAATTTAAGGAGTATGGATGAGAAGAGTATTTTTTAAAGGAAGTGCGCACGCATTGCTTGGTAGAGCTTATAGGAAAGCTACATCAATACATCATATATGAAAACGTTTCCCAACGCACCCGGCCGAGTTTCTAGCTTATATATAGGAGCCTATTATATTGCGAGCTTGATGCCCTATACCGCGTAACCATTGGAATGAGTTTATAACGTGGCGCCAAATTAGTTGGGCTCTGGGTTTTGTTAATGAAGTGGAACCTGTAGGATCGCTGATGATTTTGACCCTGAAGGTTTAGATTTAAATCCAAATAAATTTATACTTGGAGTGGCTATTTTTACTATTCAGCTTCACAGCTTATTTCCAAATGAATATTAGTGCATTTTTTTAAACATTTAAACCTACTCTTTAAGTATTCTTGTACTACATAATCACTAATAGCCAGTATACATGCACAAAATACTAATATACTAATAATAAAATTTTGTAGCACCAATATCTTAACATTAAAATTAGTAAAATACACATGGTTTATGCAGAAGTTTCCAAAGTCATTGAGTTTGGGAGCTACTTTAAAAATATCAAAACGCTCCGCGAACTACCCAGTTTAAAAATGTGCCATATCGCGTATTATTTACTATTGTAACCTGTAC
>CABFOW010006053.1:0-35855 GCA_902141385.1 Timema californicum
ATTTCAAATCCATAGAACGGTTTTGTCACAATCTTTTATTTAGTTTTACCATGTAAACAAGTGTTGACCGGCCTCTTAAATGCTAGTCAGTAATATATTCCTTTAACTCTTTCCCAGGGCCCCCAAATAAGATACCTAATAACACCTGTGCCATATAACAGGACTAGATTAATCTTCTTATTTTCCTACATCTTATCCCGCTCATGTGGGGTGACGTTTTAATCTATCCCAGTTACAATAACAATATTTGTTTTGGCGGACCCGTTTTATAGCTGGGTGCCCATTTTGACGTCCACTCCCTACACTCAGAGAAACATAGTTAATTTTATAAGCAAGCGCGAAAGAGCCGGAAGATCTCAATTATGCCGGAAAGATACTTTCGCATACCTACCAGAGATCTTTTACATGCCACAATTGACATGGGATTGATGACTTTACTTCCCCTCCGAAGGAAGCTGTTTTGAGGATTTTTGTCGCTCAAGTAAATTCGGTTGGCCTCGGCTGGGTTTGAATCCATGAAAATCGGGTCTTTAGGTGAGCACTATACCCCAAGACCACCGAAGTTGATATAAAACACTTGATTAGTAAGGTACAGTTTTAGCTTTTACGACTGTAAAATAAATGTAATACGGCATATTATTATATACTGAAATGATAATGATGTGATTTTATTTTATTTGGAGAGTTTACCTATAAACCTACTTTATTTTATACTAGTAGCTGTATGAACTGCAGAACTCGCTACTTCCACGTTTTATCATTACTATAATCCTAAGATTTATCTTTTGATTTCAAGATGAAATGTCTCCTATAGTTTCTCCTTCGAATTCATGTTGATATTTTCCCTTGGTGATCAATTTAGACATAAAATAAATTAATACTATATTAAATATACATTAAATTCAAAGAGAATGTGTTGTTATCTTGGTTTAAGGAGTCATTTTCACAAAATATGTCTAACTTTAAAAAATGCTCTAGTTACTTTATCTATTGGTAATAATTATAGATTGTAATAACTTGAGATGAGCTATGAAACGAAAAACCTTTCTCGCAGCCTCCATATTGAAATTGATAACTAGATTTTAAACTATATACTGTACATACATCGTTTTTCCTATGTTCAAAGAATGTATCTACTTAATTTTGTTAAAATTGGTCTTTGCATTTGGTGTTATATCGAAACAAACATATTTTTGAGTGCCCGCCATCTTTAAACAGATAGCCAGATAAAGAAAAACATGTGCAGACTTTTTTGGTCTAGTTTATAAATGTATCTGCAAAATTTTGTTTAAGTTCGCGTATGCCGATGACAGTTATCGCAAATAAATGAAATGCCAATGCTCAAATTAAAACAGAACCCCAATTCGTTCGGTCAATTATTTCATTTTACAGTTGAGATGTATACAATTTCTGAATTTATCATTATTCAATTCTATTTCATTATGGCACTTACATGCAACAGGGTTTCCAAAACAACATGAAAAATATTTGTGAGACAACATTTTTTTGGGTGGTGTAATATTTTAATAGGTATCCTCAACCAATTTATATTATCTAACATGATAAAAAATGTAAACGGTCTACGTTTCATTTCTGTGATCACCAGCAGTATTTTAAAAGTTTTTTTTTTCAATTTTTACTTGATAGCTCTTATCATAAGACAAATTTTCCAGTTATATCCAAATATCATCCAAGTGGGCCGAGATGATGGTTCATAAAAAAAAAAAAAAAAAAAAANAGAGACTGATTTTATATATATTTCAAGTATTGGCTCAACCATTATGTATATTTAACTAGGTTATAAGCCCACTTCGGTGTCCATATGGTCTAACACGCTACTCTCGCAGTAGACTAGACTGCCGTTGATGGGGAAATCAAGGTTTGAATCTCAGTCAGGTGTACTGAAAGTGGTTTTTCCAAAATGATTTTCCACTCTCCTTCCACGCAGATGCGGGTACACATATTCTAAATATAGTCTTACTATCCCCTAAAACTTTAGAATAATTAGTGCATAAGCGTACTGAACGGATAGTAGGTACGGGTAGCTGAACGGTTAGTAAGACACGATGCTAAGAGAGAAAAATAAAAGGTTAAAATAATGGCCATTAACGCTGGGTACTCACTTATAAAACACTATTTTTTTATTAATTAATAAATGAGTATTTGTTTTTAAAACACCATAATGATAATTAAAAATTATATTTTAAACGATAATAAAAGTAATATAGGATATATTACTGTCCTGTCAATGTATCAATTTAATCTGTTCTAGGTAAAAATAAATATTCGGCTTGCACAGCACTTTTATTAAGACGATGTCGACATGCTCATAAAATTTCACAAACAATGCCGCTCAAAACGAAGAATCTTTAAAAATTACCTTTGCTATTCATTATTTGATAAGAGCCCAGTTTCTCTGAGCACGGTGAGTAAACACTTGCTATTCCTTATTTGATAAGATTCCAGTTTATCTGTCCGTGGTGAGTAAACGCTGATTATTCATTATTTGATAAGATCCCAGTTTATCTGATAGCGGTGAGTAAAACCTGGTTATTCACTATCGGAACACATACTGGTGTGTTTGTCTGCCAATGGTGAGTCAATCCTTGTGTCTCATTATCTTATAACAACCAGGTTTATCGGTCCACCATGAGTAAACCTTTGTTATTTACTATTTGATAACATTCAAGTGTGTCTGCACGTGATGAGCAAACCCTTGTTACTCACTACTTTATAGCACCCTGGTTTATATCTACGTGGTGAGTAAACCCTTGTTATTTACAACAAACCAGTGTATCTGGCCTCGAAGAGTAAACCATAGCCCACCACATGAAATCATATCTCCCCTCCTGACGCAAACTACGCCCTTCTGCAACTTTCCTTCTTCCAGAGTCAACGACGTGACAGCTGTGTGTGGTTTTTGAAAATAAAAGGCGATCTGGTTGCTATCGTGGGAGGGGAGACTTTATACTGTGGGGTTAGGTTAGGTTAGGGGCACGAGGGAAGGTTAGATTTTCTATTCAGCGACGTTGATCAGGCGGAGTTTAATACACACGCGTGTATGTGTTTGTATGAAGATATAAAGAAAGGTTTGGTGCAGGCATCACGGCTACTAATGTTGTGTTTTTTTTGCAGCAATGGTACTAGGTGTTGTGTTTACTTATGGGGTGTAGGTAAAGAGATATGGTAGGGAACTAAAAAATAGGGTAAGGAAGGAGTGGATATTAATCTCTAATATATTGTTGTTGCAGCTCTACAGTATATTTGATTGACGTCGCGGCTTAGAATATGAGCAATCGATAAGAGTGGTCAAACAAAGCTACAGTGACAATGGAAAAAGAAGGAAAGACGAGTAAAATGTAGCAATATAAGCTAGTTTAATTTTCAAGAGGCATATTTTACATTATAAAATGTGTTGGTTTAATAATACCTTTTTAGAAAACTAACTTTATTTCCAAAATAAAATGTTACACCACAGTACGACTTAAATACTTACTAGCATAGAGTAGATAAATAAATTTGAAAATGCAAATTGAGCCATAGCAATTAAAGATATTTTGAAGTTCTATGAGCTGCTTATAACTATTAAATGATTTCTTACGACATATTTAATAAAACCAGTGTTCTCTAAACTATTACTAATCCTCCTTTATATCTTCATAAGGGGTAAAATCTAAGCGCTATAAAATGTAATAAATAATTTAATTGTATCCTAATGTTTAATAAAAATATATGTTATTAATATATTCATCCAACATAAAATTAAATTTAGGAAATCTATCATTTAATAATTATCAATAGTGTATAATCACTTTATTTCAGGAGTGCGTCAAAGTGAGTCAATTTTGGTATTGCTTACTAACTTACTCACTCTAAGGCATATACAACTTGAAGGTACATTGCATTTATAACAATTATTAATTAACAGAAGCATAAAAGTAAGAATAAATGTGAGTCTATGTGTTAACCCAAAAACAATACAATAACAGGAACTATGTCTAGTAACAAGCTTAAAGCCATTCACAAGATCTCAACGTGATCCTCTTGGCCTACTGAGAGCTAGTAAAAATTATTTCATCTTATTTTTCTTAGCATCCTGATAATATACTTGTAAAGAGCCTACCAGTGCAACCAGTGTATTTCCATACATCTTTAACATAAAAAAAATTACTTGGTGATGTTAGCTTAGAATATGTTTTCATCAAAAAAACTGTTGGTTGTCACTTATCAGGTTTTTCTAATAAATGGCATTGGAAAGATTAATGATTCAACAGACCGTTAGTTATGTGAGTGTGTGAAGTGTAAACCAATCAATTAGAGTAAACTGTATGTTCTGGGCTTAAATTGATGAAGGTGTGTTAATTGTTAGCGAATCAATTAGAGAAAACTGTATGTTCTGATTCAAAGTTCATGCGAGCGTTTGGAGTGTTAGCTAATCAATACGCGTGAACTCTCTGTTATGAATTAAAGTTTCTTTGATCGTGTTAACTGTTAGCCAATCAATTAAATTGAACTGTATGTTCTGAGCTCAAGTTTATGTTAGCATGTGGAGTTTTAGTTAATGAATTAGAGTGAATTGTATGTTCTGAGCTCAAGTTTATGTTAGCATGTGGAGTTTTAGTTAATGAATTAGAGTGAATTGTATGTTCTGAGTTTAAGTTTATGTGAGCGTGTGAAGTGTTAGCTAATCAATTAGAGCGAACTGTATGCTCCGAGCTCAAGTTTTATGGAGCGTATGAAGTGTTAGCTAATAAATTATAGTGAACTGTATGCTCTGAGCTCAAGTTTTATTGAGCGTATGAAGTTTTAGGAAATAGAAAAATGAACTGTCTGTTCTGAGTTCAAGTTTCAGTGAGGGTGTGAATCCAGCTCTAGGAATCAAGCTTTGGAGTCTCAAACCTAAAGCCAGCTGACTACAGTGTGGTTTTTAATTCAAACTATATTTCCATTTTTAATCCAAGCGCAACTGCACCATAATTTTTTAAAATTTATTTAAATAATTCCAACTATTAAGGGGTGGATCGTCAATTTCTCGGAGTTAAATAATAAAAATTCGAGACAAAATAAAATACACAGTTATTTTTATATCAAGTTTCCTACCATAAGAAACTTATTAGTTGTTACATTGTACTGAATTTTTAATTTAACTTTAGGAAATACAATGCCAGTAACATGCCGAATATTTTGAATTAAGAAAAAATCTTGGTTTGTTTATATAGAAGGAGAAGTTAAAATTAAAATATATGTTAAAATTATACTAAAGCAAAAATTAAAATATACATATAGTATAATCTCCTTAATCCGAACTAATTGGGACCAAAGCTTTTTCGTTTTAGCAAACAAAACTCGGACTAAGCAGTAGAATGCGGAAAGGTCTTGGAATTACAGTTGAATGAATCTTATCAAAATTACATTAAATTTAATGGTGTATATAGCACGTATTATGTACTGTAGTTTTAAATTTATGGTTTATATTTTTATAATACTGTAATTATGTTTAGTTACATTAAAACTCATTGTGTTGACTACAGAATATAGATATTAATAATTTACTATTACCGTTTCTTACAATTCACTTTTAACTTTGAGTTTGTTATCAACAAAATATATTTCATTTGACTAATTTTATTCCTCCCCCATTCACCCTCCCCACTCCCCCATTTTCTGAAAATGGTGTTCGGATTATTTGGATTATTGGATAACAGGGGATTTAATTTATTTTAATATATTAAAATAATTAGTTCTTTAAATTTATCCTTCTCTTTTCATTTGGAAATATGTTCTATTGCTAACCTTTCTTATATTTATTTATATATTCTCTGTTGGGATAGTTTATTCAAAATTGACAAATATAAAACAATGAACTATGATTGTGTCTAAATTGTGCCCATTATCCTATTTATAATTTACTACTATAAATTTGAATTGACATATGAATAGTCAAACTAGAACAAGTTTAAAGTTTAAAGGAAATGTTCATTGGTTTTGTTAAAGCTTCCGCTCCCCCTTCTATTCATGCGAAGAAATTCGAAGGGGTACAAGGAGGGACAAGAAGATGCTTGAAGAAGGGAATATATTGCTTTTTGGAACCTCCTCCACTTGTTTTCACTTGCTTCCTGGTCTACAAGTTAAAAGAAAAGATAAAGGAGTATAAAAAAAATTGGAATGGGAAGCGACCAAATAAATTCTTTTAGCTTCTCTTTGAATTGTCTTTTCCTTCAATGGATTAATTCATTTGGAGATTGTTCTTTCGTTGGCTTCCCCGTTCCTCTTCCTTCCACGACCATCCATGTAAATCAACGCTAGACAATCCAGTCAAGAGCTACCATATAGAGAAAACAGGGTAACACTTAATACCAACCTTTTCCTTTAGCAGAGGAATGTGAACTTATTTTTATTACTTTCTCATAGAAATAGAATATTGAAATCGTGACCATTTTTTACCTTTATATTATGATGGAACGAGATATTTTATGCACCCAAACACCAAAAATTGGCTCTACAGTAATTATATTTCTATTTCTGTCAAACTTTATACTTAAATGTTATATGGACATACAGTATCCTGAGAAAAATCTTGATTATAATTCTGGCTATCACAGGTAGTTTAGTAATAAATGTATTTTGAAAAATTGTTTTTCTTTTAATTGCCTTAACATTTTTGTTTAAGGTGGCTGTAATGATTATTTTCAAAATGGTTGTAACAATTTTGATCTAAATATCTGTGAAAATTTTGTTCTAATGATTATAACGATGTTAAGTGCAACAATTTTGTTCATTAATAACTGTAAATATTTAGTTCAAAATTGATACATAGAAAGGACATTACTTGATAAATAGTTATATATGCTTGTTTATCAGAGAAAAATTAACTTAATTATGGTCAACATTAGAGGCCCATTCACGGGGCCATACTGAAGGAACCGGGTTGACAATGTGAATAATCTGAAATTGCGGGGGATTCAATTGATTTCCCAGCTCCTCATTCACTAAGCGATATACAAGTAATATGGTTGTTAGCCAATCTTTTCCTCAACATTTCAAGGTAGTCCTTTGTGATGTTTGGCATGTATACATTGTCTTCGATCAATTCTATTCACAATTGAAACGCAAGGTGAAATGGTAGATAACTCAAGTTAGGGTCTATATTTTTGCAGTTTTTATGCTAAAAAAACTTTTTCGGACACTATAAATAATATATTGTTCTCGTAGATGATGTGTTTAGTTTTATTTCTTAAACATGGTGAGGTCAACATTTTTGAAATATCTGTCATGAGCATTGTGGAATTTACCAGGAATGTATATCACCGCATCTCACTACCCGTTAAGGTTATACGTATAAGTACTAATTACGCTAATGGACTAAGAATCGGGAAGGTTGAATTTAGAGGAAGTGAACCCTCATTTGCGTAGAGAGAGTGGGAAACTACTTAGGGAAAACCACCCCCAGTTCACCCGACAGAGATTAGAACCTCAATCTTCCCGTCCTTGGCAGTCTAGCTCAACACTAAACTAGCGCGTTAGCCAAATACACCCCCGACGGGGGGTGGGGGGTGAATGTAATGCACTTGTGATTGTATACACAAAATGTTTTATCTAATTTTTCTAGGCAAATGGAGGGACCGTTACGTAAAAGAAGTCATTGTTTTGGTGTCTGTTGTTTGGTAAATAGATCAGACTCATTAGCGAAATTAAACACGTAAACTATTAATTATAAATAAGTTTATATGTATTGAAGAAATAATTATGGATTCATGCGAGTACATAGTTCAAAATCAATTTACTATGGTGTGAAGGTTAAAACGGTTACTTTTGTGTGATTGAAGATTTGCAACTTTTTTTATATATATGTTACATGGAAATATGTTACTTCACATACACACATATATATATATATATATATATATAAAGAGAGAGCTAGCTAGATAGATAGATGGATGGATTGATCGATAGATGTATGGCTGGATCGATAGATAAATGGATGGATTGATAGAGATATACTAGGGTGTCCCAAAAAATTAAACTTTAAAAATGTTAACTCTCACCTTATTATATAGTTTATTAAAGGAAATCAGAAAAACTGGTAAAATTTTAACTCAATTAAACAATATTTAGAGGTCCCCCAAACCCCCTCAATATAAAAACGATTGGACAATTTTTGGTTGAGAATAATAGGGCCTTGCCTGTTACTGTACTATATTACATTGTAGTGAACGCTTGTAAAGTCTTTAAAATCTACTAAAAAATGTACTTGAAGGATTGCTGGAAACATTTATTATCAACTAAACATTATATTTAGAATAATACAGAATTTAAAAATATTGTTACTTAAACCATGATACTATATAAGTGCAAGTTCTTCGCGATTGTACTTTGTAAAGTCTTTCCTATGTTTCTCAATATCTTGTAATAAGTACTGCTTTTGAACCTCATCCTATGTGGTCTCATTAAATGTCTGTATCAAAGCTACATCACGTTCGGTGCAATCATTCACACATGTTTAATGTATTTAGCTAAATCTGAAGCTTTCTTGAATGACTACGTTTCTGGCCATATTTCAATGGGCACATCAAGAAAGTTGTCGTCTATTCCAAGTAATTGAAAGAAGCTGTGAGAAACCGATGTATCACGGACTGTGAGAGGAAGTAACTTCAGTGAGTGCGAACCTCTTTCTTTTTTGAGATTATGTTGCACAATATGTGCTTTGTCTTCAGGAGCCAAATGTTCAGTGAAAAGAACAAGCGTGGAGATCTCTAGACTCTGGGCTGGGCTGGGAGTGCCGCAGTAAATCCTTAAGACCAACTGTTCCCAATTTTTCGTCGCCATAATTTTAAAGTCTTTGGATCAAAATAATATAATTAAGTGGTGCGTCAGCTGCATATCTGCTTGTAAGCCAAGGTGTAATGTAAACGCTGACAAAAAACTTGTTAAATCGTTTCATTCCTTGAAGTTTATGAGTGTTCAGGTGAAGTGTAGTTACGTTTTCTTCTAACAACAGTTGGATTTTCATAGAATAGATTGCCTTTACCATCCAGCATGCTCTATGAAGAGCACCGAGCTTCCTAATTCGAGTAGCTGCAACATTCAACCCCATGAGTAATCCTGCAAGGTTAGGTAGTTCCTTATAGTCATCTCTTTTAATTTGTGAGATATGAAGTCTTTCTAAAGCTCTGATGTAGGTACAACTGGAATAAATTGTTGTTTATATTCATGGTTGAGCTTAGAACAATTGTCTAGGTCTCTCTTAAACATAAGGATAACTCGACAAGTAGAGGGCCTGAGACACACGTTGAAAGCATAATAAAGAAACACTTCTAACTAGTGTTGTTGGCAAGCTAGCCACAACAGATTACTCTCAATTAGATTTTCCAGAATTGTATAGGCTCCATTAATTCTTCCTGTGTTTTAAGCAGTCCTATCAAAACATATACCGAGTACAAGATAATAGCAGTTCCATGACTCCAAATGATCACGTACTGCATATATATATATATATATATATATATATATATAGCTAGATGAATAGCTAGATAAATAGATGGATGGATGGATGGATGGATGTATAAATAGATAGATACATACATACACACACAGATATATATTTATACATAGAGAGATGGATTGATAGATTGGTTAATATATGAATGGATTGTTGGATGGATGGCTAGATGGATAGATAGATGGATAGCTAGGTTAATAAAAATTTAGATAAATAAATATATTGAGAGAAATAAAATGAAATAGGTGTGTGGCGGGGATATTGCCTAATACAACTTAATAGGCCTCTGTTTTTAATATGTGGTGTATGTATATTCCTGGCCTAGTTTAACTATTTTATGTAGTATCAAAATATTGTGTATTCAAATATTGAGAGCCCGCTAGTGTTTACTACACGAACCACCACTCTTCTCCTAAATATTCTACTTAGTTTGAGGGGTGTTGGAAGTTAAAAATAAAATATTAATTTGGTTATGTTTAGAGCTATAAAGTAAATAGAGCATTTTTAGCCAGTTCTTGTATGTATCTAACAGTTACATTAGTAACTTAAAATAAGCCGCTTCGGTTGTTGGATAATATAATCAAAATCAATCTCGCAGTAGATTGAGTAGACTGTGGACTTAAAATAAGGGGGAGATCGGGGTTAGAATCTTTGTCGGTTACGATGAGGGGGGTTACTATATGGTTTACACTCTCCATTAAAACAAATGTGGGTACACGTCATCTAAATTCAATCTTCCTTACTCCTACTACATTAGCATCCGTATGCTAACAGCCCGAACGGGTAGTAAGATGTGGTGACACAAAAACACACTTAAACTAGATGCTTACAGATATTTATAATTCAAGTAATGTGATCTGCAGCTATCACTTTATAATAAATGGTATCAATAGTTATAAAATAATATCACTATATTCAAGTGTTATCAATATTTATATTAAAAGCAGTTTTATTTATTTTCTAAACACTATTATAGATAAACTTGTTACTATACCTTGTTTTGTGTTTGTTTGATGAAAAATAAGTATGCGAGTACAATTTGGTATGTAAAATAAAAAATAAAATGTAATGTCACACTTTATAAAATACTTAAAATTGAATGCATTTCAAAATAGGTTATTCTAATGTGTTAAACATGAGAAAGACCTTTATTATTAGTAAATTATTTTTACATATTAATTAAGTTTTGGCAGACAGAAGCCTTTAGGCTTAAAATGTTAAAATGTGTATATAATATTAATAATAATAATGACAGGTAACATATGGATTAGTACCCAAAATTACATCTAAAGAATTTGACGTTGCTTTATAATAATTTTATATTTAAAAATTTAAGGGAAGTTTCTCTTAGTATCTAATTACAAAAACATTGCCTATATGTGTGGGGCGTTAATTTGTTTGTGACAGCTTTATATACCTTTTCATTGATTGAAAGAATTATAATACAGTTGAAAGTGTGAGATTATAAACTCCCTTTAAGAAAAACCTTTAACATCTTATAGAAATAATGGCTTCTGTCGGTAAAAGTAAAAGAGAAGGGCTATCCAAAGCCAAAAAGATAATATTTTCATAAATACATTTTAGAAATATTAAAATAGTCGAAATTAATAAACGTGTAGTCCAAGCTATGGTATCACTTGATAGTTTTTACCTTTTGCGGTCACTAGGGGTCGTAAGTACTTTTATATCATATGTAATATGTACTGTTTTGAATATAATTAATCTAATTTAAAGAGTTTAAAACTTGTTTTTTTAGCAAAACTTAACAATACCATGAAATGAAAAATAAATATAAATACATTCTAAAAGAGATTCAAAACTAAAATCCCTGACTCACTGACTCTCAAACTCACGGACTCACTCACTGACTCGCTGACTCTCTTGTCAGGTGGAATATATGTTTTTATACAAGAAAGAAAATATTTTATAAAAATGGATATCCAATAGCTACGGAGGTGGCTGAAAGCTAGGAAACAAAATCAACATTTGTTCTTCCGAAAAAGTAAAATTATTTAATTTGTAAAATCTTGTCAACGCACCCTCGCTTATTAATGAACAAAGCATCTCCTCATCCAAATGTGAAAGCTCAAAACGCCACATTACTTCCACTTGCTAACCTAACCATGAAAGAACCTAAAATGAAATTAAGTTATAAAGAGAAGGGGAAGAAGACGTGTGGACATTAATTTGTGGGAGATCAAACTTGAAGAGAATAGAAGGTAGTTCAAAAATGGCGAAGGGTATAGAAAGAATTGGGAGGGTGAAAGAGCATTTTTAGCTGTAAGCCAAAGGGCCGTGGGAGAGAAACGGTATTATTCCTAATTGGATATGCTATGCTTGGGCTACCGACAAGGGTGTGTCAGAGAGGGGACTTAGTGACCCCTGAAGCTATTCCTTGGTATCTTCGGGTGATAAGGGGGAGAGAGAGGGTAGAAAATGGGGATAAATTGGATTAGGTTGGTTGGATATATGTTAGATGGGTCTAGAAATGGGTCGTCCCAACATTTTAGATGAATTCTGTGTCTCGACTGCAACTGCATAAACAGTATAAAGTTGTGAGGTGTTATCGTATTTATTTGTTTTAATTAGAGAATTAACTTGGACTTCCTTAATGTTGTACAAACATGTATTATTTGTAATTTGTAATTTTTACTATCCTTGAATTAAGGTTGAAGCCATATAAATTGCGGACCTCCAGCAGAAACACAAAGCTTGGAAACAAATGTAATCTAAGACGTCAAAATTATTAGTCTACAAATTCACATCTTTAAATAATATTTACTTCTGTTTTGGTAATCCTGTAGGTGCTCAAGTTTGACGAAATGGACTGGGAAGTTTAGGACTAAGGGCCAGTTTAATAGTCAGACTTAGTGCACCTCAAGTGTGGCGCTATACTAAATACAAGACACCTACTTATACCAGAATGGACTGGGCTGGTTTGCATATGAAACTGGCCCTAAGCCTCTTACTATTTATCTGAGCTAGTCACATATATACACTAGTGAAGTAATGATAAGGAAAACTGAAGAGTAAATATACCCGCATTTTCATGGAGAGTGGGAGAGAAACTTTTTATGAAAACACCACCTCCAACACCTGGTAAGTTATTGAACATTGGCATCCCCATTACCATAAAACCAGACAATATGAGACTAACGTCCTTGTATCCAAGCCCACTTGTTCCGGTACACGCGACGGTTTATTTTTACCGCGTCCTAGTACCAATTCAGGGCTTTACGCATAGGCCTTATACAGTATTTTAACTATGCTAATGGGCTAAGGAAGAATAAAATAGAGTGTTTAAGAAAATGTACCAGAATTTTAGTGGAGTAAGAGTGGAAACAATGTATAAAAGACTCTGTACCTCCTGCAAGATTTGAGTTCCAGCTCCCCAGTTAACAGCAAACTAGAAAAATGCGCGTGACATTTAGACCACGTGTCAACCGATGCAGGAACGAGTTATGTTAATAAGTTTGGATAACACAAAGGTTTTTCAAAACAGTTTAGTATTCCTCTGCTCGTGAATAGTGAATACGTCCGTATAATGTTCAAAGCTCATTAGTGAAACAATTTAATATCTTGTTATAAGGAAATATTATCAACTTATGATTCACTTTATAGAATTACAGCTATCATTTTACATAGATTATACTAATGTATCAACAGAAAATGTTAGTTTATACAAAGAAATTACAGTTTGTACAGGCTACCAAAAAATAATGGGGAGTACAAAATGATGTTGTTATGTTATTATTAGTACCGCGTCTTACTACCCGTTCGGGTTGTACGCACTTATGCTAATGTGTAATGGTAGGGTGATTTTGAATTGAAATGGAGGACCTACAGTTTAACGTGGGATCCGAACCACGGGGGAGACTACCTAGCACGTCCTATGGGAACAGCTCTGTGATAGTCTGAATTTGATCACGTGACCACGCCCCCTCTCTCTCTGGTTGGGTGTTGGTTTTCCCCCTCCCCACCTCCTGACCCACTTACTAGTGTTCCAAACTTGTTTATTCTTGTCTCATTAGTTTTTAATTTGTGCTTATTGGTTATTTATGTATGATCATTGTTTTTTAATTTGTGCTATTTGGATATTTAATTTTTTTTTGGTAGGATTGGGACGAGGCTTGAAGTTTATTTTTTATTTATTGGCGTGCAGTCCACGGCGTCAGGAGCTCCTCCCGTTGCATCGGCACGGAGCACGAAGCTCTCCTGAAGGCAGCGTAGCGTTGAATGCGACAACTGACCGGCTGGCAGCTGTTTACCGCCCTTTCACTTCCCCGAAGGAGGTAACACGAACCTTTCCCGACGACCGCTTAGCGTAGAATGTGAGAAATGGTTTCCGATCGTGAGACCCCTTTCACTTCCCCTCACTCCTTCCTCCTTCAAGGCATGTGTCGCAACCCCTCCCCTCCCCCTATGGGATGATTTGGTTTTCCCGGTGTTGCAACCCCCTTATGTGGTAATGGGATTTTTCCTGGTGACTCATACCTGGTATGAGTTTGGAGGCTTGACAAGACAGAAATATAACATGACCTTGAATGATGTCGCAATGGGTTTTCCTTGATGACTGGCGCCAGTTTGGCAGGTTGGTAAGTCAAGTCGAGACAGAAATAGAACACGACCTTTAATGATGTCGCAGTAGGTTTTTCCCTGATGACTGGCACCAGTTTGGCGCCTCGACAAGACAAATTGAGACAAGAATATATCGTGACCTTGAAATCGTAAGCTAGTACAAGAGTTAATTGACCCTGTACATGTTTGTTGCGAGTTTACCGGCTCGACAAGTCGAAACTCGTATCTAAGTGTAAGTTACAGACAGGTTTTGCGTGAATAAAACACGATAATACAAATCATATATTTATCATACATTAAATGTTTTACAGACATACATTAAATGTTTCACATACATACTTTAAAGGTTTCACAGACATACATAATATTTACTATACTGTTTTAGAGAACTGACGCATATATTCGTGCATACGTTTTTCTACAGTGCCTCTTAGATTCGTTTGTAAAATTGTTTTTAGTTCACAATCCAGCATGTAATAGTCTAAGCCGACGACTTGACGTGTATAGTAGGTGGTACTGATAAGATCCAGGTTTCTGATGTGCATTTCCACCGTTGCCTGTTCAAGATCTATGACATACACTAATTCTATTAGCGTGTCACACACATCCACGACGAGTGTGTCGATCAAATCGTTGCAATTGCGTGCGGTGAGTGCCGACCACATATCCCGGTGGTCAACGGTGACGTCAATGAGGTTCCACATATCTCAAAGGCGCGCCCAGCTAGGTGCTAGATAGGCGACCCGTTTGAGTCCTGCGTTTGTTTCCCGCTAATGATGACCATACGGTCACCGCACATGCGTCTCTGAGAGAATGCATGATTAGTCAGACTAATCTTCTGAGGAGGTTGCGTGTTGATGAAAAACTTTGATATGATCAACTTGTGTTTGCCCAGTTCTTGCCAATCTGTACGTTTAAACATCGACCAGTTCCCTCCACATTTTTCTAGCTGAACATGTGGCGTAAAGTTGTTCTTGATGCTCATTCTGACGATGACTCGCTTGGCGTTGACTTCATCCAGCGGAAACAAAGTGTAGAAAATACTGGTGATAGCGAGCGGATTCACTTGATTTGCTTTGTGGGTGTAAACGTCTTGAACTTCCATTATGTTTGTTCACTTCAACGACTGTCGCGGTTATGGCAGGCATGCCATCGGGGCGCCTCCTTTATAGGCGCACGCTGATTGGACGAAGCCTCTTGAGGGGCGGCAGGACCCTACAGTCTTAAAAAGTGTGTTGTAAAATCTCACCACTTTAGCGTCGTTACCTGTATGATTGGTGGGTGAGAAAAAGATTAGGGAAGTTTTCATCGGAATGTTCTGGGCACGATAGAGAAGGTACATGAGACCGTAATGGCCGCAAACGTCCAAACGTCCGAGGCTATGCTTTGAAGTTGTAGCGTGCTATGAGACGTGCGGGAAGTGTTTATGCGTATAAATGACAGATATGACTTTGGAGTGGAAAACCATAACTGTCTAAATATTCTTCCACGCCGTTCTTGTCGATAAAGATGATGACCCAATGCGTCCCAGGCTTGGTCTGTAGATCAGTGTTGATTACGAGAGAGGCAGGTCTCTCTTTTCTTGTGGGTAGTTGATTGGTAGAGAAAACACCCGACCTTACAGAATGGAATTACGGGTTTGTTTTCAGCGCACGTCTTATGGTGTGCGTGTCCAACTTCAATCATCCAATCTCTAAGTCTCCAAATGATGAAGGTCAAACAAAAAGTCCATACAGAGCTATGTGCCATGCACATGGTGTGGCCCAATTTAAGTGTTTTCAAATACGAACAAACTCTCTCATACAGATCTACGACGGGCATGGCGTGTATTTGACTAGACATTTTTCTTTTCTGCCCTCTTGACGCATACGGCTTCTGCACGCGTTGTGGCGCGGGAAATAAGAGATTCGAGCAGACTGTAATCAACATCAACGATATCCCAGGGAATACTAAGAAGTTTGTTGATAATATAGTCGGTTAGCTTTTTAGTGGCGGCTAAAAGTTCTTCGATAGCGTATGGTGGTTTTAACACCCAATGTTGAAGTAATGTACCGTATACAGATAAAACACTCAGTTCTTTGAAGTAAACTCTTTGCTGTCATCGATGAAACTGGAAATCCACAATGACGTCCATGATTTTAATGACGAGTGTAAAGGGCGGGAAGTGGTTTATATTAACTCTCATAATTGGCCGACACATTTCTGTCCTTGTCGATGGTGATGATGTTTGTAGACTCGGCGTATACAATATAGTTGACGGTTTGGGTGAAAGCTCTGGTGAAGCTCACTTCGATTCTCAAAGAGCCATGCCTCGTCAAATTCCAATGCGATGTCATGTGGGCGGAAAGATTAGATGTGAGATCGAAAGCCATGAGATGATATCCCTTAGGAAAGGCTCCCCGTGTGATGTTGCTACCTTCGTTCATGAAATGTATATCCGTTCCAGAAAACAATGTGTAGTAGGTTATGACATAGTTGCCGTTTGAAAAATTGGGCCGTAACGGTTTCGACAGCACTTGTTCCCCGTCCATGTACAGCGAGAAATGGTTCATGCTGTAGGTTTGGAAGTTGAATGGGTTCTTAATGGCGTCTCCGTTGAACGCCGCGTTTGATACAAATCCCACGATGCATAGTTTGGGTAACTATCCCGCGAATATGTTGTCCAGTGATTTCCCTTGCACACCCGTTGGAATAGTGAGTGTTTTTACTTCCACGCGGGTAATGGTATAGTTTGCGGGATTGACGTTTAATGTCTTGGCATGTGCCAACAGTATAGAAGGTGATACTTTGACACTTCGCACTAGAAGGCCAGCTTCAGCGATGTGAACCTTAAAGTAAGGGAGTTCAGGGACAGCCATAAGAATAAACCCATCTCTGGAACGGACCAACTTGACTCTGAGTTCGGTAACGTTCAAAGGGTATTTCTCATGGTTAGACACATCACCGTGTAGATAGCCCAAAAGATCCACCGACTTACTTTTTGCGGCGAGACAACGATGGGCCTAAAATCCCTTGTTGCAAATGTTAGCCTCCTCAAAAGTTCCGAGGTTATCTGTGACTTACAGACCGCAAGTCAAATGTGCTCTTTTGGCTTCACTGTTGTACATTAGCAACGTTTCAATGTACGATCTATAAGAATACGTTTTTCTAGGCAGTGAGACTAGTTTTTGATTTAAAAACACATCCACCTGTGTGAATATCAAGTGCAACCAGTTGTTGAAGGGAGAGATTTGATCCACCTCAGTGAACGCATCACCGTCGAGTTTCATGATAGCCACCCTGAGGTAGAGAATAGTCTGTGAAAGATCGATCTATAGCTCGCCTTTACCGGTAAATTTGATGGGTGAATCATCGGTGAAGTCAGAGACAGGTTTGTAGTTGAGCCATTGTCTAATTTCAAGACTGGTTTGCGTGGGTGTGATGGAAAGGAGATAGAGTTCACTGCTGGCACACTTGCAGTACTGAGGGTGTAGAAACGACATTTAACTGAAATATCTACCTCCTCTTTCATAACCGTTTTACGCTGGGCCACAACAGAAAACTGACGTCGGTGCTTCTTATGACGCTCTTTATAGCCTGAGTCGGTCATCAGTGTGTCGATCATCTAATCCACCTTGCGTTTCAGGTTTGTTCCAGCCTCACTGACACGCTGGCATAGGGCCTCTTTGAAAGGACGACGCTGATTGGCAACGTCGGAGAGCACGTCGATACACGTATGAAGCACCTGTTTTCTAATAGTCTTAGCACCGCTTCTCAGCAATGGTACAACGCTCTTGAAAAGGCCGCTGAAAAAACTTCCTATCCCATACCCGCATTGATAGTGAACACCGTGGTAGATCGAAAATATTCCTGTTACAGCCTGGTTTACGTAGTATCTTTGGTAGGGATAGTTCATGTTGAGCAAAGTCGAAAATGAAGATTCATGCACACTTTTCCTCACTCGAATGGTACAAGTTCACCAGTGTGTGTTCTTATATTGATTTCAACGCTTTCAATTTCCCTTCTAAGTGCAGGCACGTAGTGCAACGAATCATATCTAACTGTCTTATATATGCCGTAGAGATAGTTTGTGTTGTTGATAACGACGATAAGTAAAAGGGATACCACAATGTTACCCAAGGGTTGAGGGTCGACGATATCCGTGTAGATGTACATTTAAGAGTGAAAGCCTAGTAGAATGTTCGCAGCGTACGGAGACTTTTGGACTTTTATCAGATTAGTCTTAGGATGGAAACTTAGCTGTAGACTAAGTTGACTTGATTGTGTCAGCAGCTGTATATTTGGTGAAGAATAAAAAAAGTCAACTTTTTTGTTGGGGTTTGTGTAATTGAATACAACTCCGGAATCCCCTTTAAACGCCCCTACTTCGTTTAGGGCTTTGACCAATGCATGGATAATTCTGTAGTGTCCAGGAGGGATGTGATCCTTGATTATTTGTTCCACGCCGATAGCGTCTACCCAGTTGTACCATACAATATTTTGGCCCTCGGGTACAGCTGTGAAAGAACACGGATTTTGGAATTCTGTTAGAGCGACTTCCCACTGGCCTTCGAGTGTAATACGGTAGGGTAGTTGCGTGGTGAAATTTGTGAGGGTATTTTTCGGGAAATATCCCATAGAGCTGTCGCTAGGAAAAGTGATGTTAAACTGGTCCTTCATAGTAGGGCGCTGACGTAACTGGCAGGGACCCAGGAATTATACTTGGTGGGGTAACCATTCCACTTCACGTAAACTTTTTTCTACCATCTTTAACCTTAACACGTAGTATTTTATCAATTTTAAATGTTTCGGGAAGACGTACGCGTTGCAAACCGGGTTCGTAAAACGTTCCGTTAACTTCTTCGCCATCGAAATCGGTCGACCTTTTGGCGACTGGTTGTCGCAACACGACACTGATGGCTTTGAAAAGGTCTTCGCTCCAATTGCTTTCGTAGCTCTTTTCAAAAAGAATTTTGGACATTCTAATACCGACTTACATTTTTAGCTTAATGTTCGAGTTTGGACGCCGTTTTACGTACATATTATCTCTAACTTGAAGCACATTGGTTTCTGAAACGTCGGCAGGGGCCATCTTGATACTGGAATGGTTTGCACCGTTCTAAACGTCGATGAGATCTTGGAGGACGTCCACATACAGGCACGTGTTATTTTTGGTAAAGTAGTGCCACATGCACCCTTTCAGAGTTCTAATGAATCGCTCAACGATGCTTGCCTTCACGTCAGGATTATGAGTGGTGTAGTAATGGACGCCTTATTGCTTAATACATTTCCTGACTAGACGTGCCATGAGCTCTGTACCCCTGTCCGTCTGTAAACTTAGAGGTTTACGACAACTTGGTTTGAAAATGTCCCGAAAGGCATCTCTCACAACGCTCTTAGTCTTGGATAGAAACATCCTCACTCGGGCCATCTTGCTAAACACTTCGATTACGGTGAGCAAGTACACTGCACCGTCGTTGTATTTTCTAAGACTTCGCATATCGTTGAGATCGTCTTGCCAGAGATTATCAATGTTTGACAACACCTACATGTTGCGTGGATGATTTTTATCACTGGTTTATGTAGGGTATAAGCTTCCTACGCACGATGCCATTCTCGTACTTTGTCGGGATCTGTATTGAACGCCTGTATGAGCGACGCCGCCTTTGCAAACCCTGCAGGATGAGATGGGTCGTAGTAGATCTCGGCTAAATTGGCCATTAAGCTCGGAACGACAACCAACTATTTTCATTCACCCTTTTCAGTTTCTTTTTCATAGGGCATTGCGACGGTGTAAGTGGTTGGGGTACAGGTGTCGGATCTCTAATGGGCGCCAAATGTTTCGGGCTTAAAATAAATTCTTTCAGGACGTTTATTTTTTGAAGCACCGTGTGAAACTCTCGCCACCCAGCCATTTCACTGTGTCTTCTTGCTCTGAACCGATCGTTGCCTAAATCCACAATATTGGATCCAAGGAGAGGCGTATCGTGAATACTCACTTCCCCGTTTTCGGCCCAAGAGATACCACCTCGTGAAAGAATATTTTGTAGTAAAAGTCCAGATTCTTTACGTGTCTGTACTGGTACAGTACTGAAAATACCAGGGATGGGAAGTACAGAGACTTCGGGGGTGGTCGTAGTGTTATTTTCAGGTGGTGGAGGGTGTTGGCAAAAGTGCAGATAACACTGTAGCACTTGTTGGTATAAAGTACATTTAGTTTTGTCATCAAATTTTGAAGCGAGGATTTCTTCCATTTCCATGTCCAGCTCGGAGACCAGTAGATTTGTGGCCGATGACATTTGTTGGTGGGTGTGCTCGTAATGGTGTAATGTTTCCGGGGATACCAATATCATATTTTTCATGTGTTCCATTATCTACTTGTTGAATAATTAACCAAGAACACCACTGATTAAAGGGGCGAAAAGTAAGGGTAGGAACGCTCCTCCTTTCTGAGTGAATAGTCGTCTCTTCTTCTTCCAGCACTCTCCTTGTTTGACCAGCTTGCGCAACACCTGCTTGTGAGCACGCAACTTTGTCTTCTGCGCATTTTTCAGCGGTACCCGCCCTTTTAAAGTGTTGTAGGCACACTCGCAAACAGAGTCAATTAGTTTCTTGTCTGCCGTTTTCAACAAGGCGACACGTTGCTGCGGGTTCATGCGATGCATCATACACAGCAGAGAGGATTGCTTCAGCACTTTGGGACTCATGGTTATTAAATGATCTGTAATCAGGAAGTGTCGGTGTTTTTATAGCTTATGCGTGGTAGGTACAAGCAGCACCCGACATTTGTGTGGGTTCTATATCTGAAACATTTGGGTGTACCTAGTTTGAAATGTAACAATACCCGTGAGGAGTACTTGTAGCATCAGCGTAAGCCTCTTGTAAAACACGGGGGTTTTCTGGACAGACTTTGCGTGTAAAGTGTTGAATCTGAGCTTTATCTCTAGGATTTTTAAAAAGCACGATATAATGTGCGTTTAAGGAAATGTTCCTTTGGCCTTTGCCCAGGTGGAATATATTTTGTCTAATGTACATGACGCTAATATTTTGATGGGGGCATCCTTTGGTGTAAATATCTACGACCACTTGGTTGGCTTCACTCATCAGGTCATCCAGGATAATCAGCTGTGGAAAGTCATTACAGGTATCATCCATTTCCGGCAAACCATTACAGAATATGACGCGGGGACTTGACCCATCTTGTTCGAATCCCGGATGTCATAAAGCATAATACCAGGTGATTTTATCAAATTTAACGTCACACATTGTGTCCAAGTGATGGAAAAAGTCGGCTACAAAATGTGACATTCCACAGCCGGAAGGGCCACAAATAATGTCTGAAAATTAATGTTTCAACTTGTTCATAAGGTTTCAGAGTGAGGTGATAAGATAAATGAACTTTTATTTATAGGAAAGGAGGGAGCGGTGTGTAGACGGTAAAACACAAACATAACAGTTTTTATAATATTTATTCACAAAAATATAGCTCACACCATGAAAAGTATATATTGAATATTTATTTACAAATAAATATCAAACCGTGAAAATATACTTGGAATATTTATTTACACAAATCAAAGTTTTAGAATATAGCTCACGCCATGAAATTTATAATTGGAATATTTATTTACACAATTCAAAGCCTTAAAAATATGGCTCATGCCATTAAATGTTTACAAGGAATATATATTTACACAAATAAAAGATTTTACAAATATAGCTCCCACCACAAAAAGCTTACTTGGGATATTTATTTACAAAAATAAATGTTTTACTAATATAGCTCCCACCACAAAAAGTATACGTGGTATATTTATCTACACAAATCAAAGTTTATACAAATATATCATACACCATGAAAAGTATACATGGAATATTTATTTACACAAATCAAAGTTTATACAAATATTTCTCACACCATGAAAAGTATTCTTGAAATATTTATTTACAATAAATAAAATAAATAAAAGTCTTACAAATATATCCCACAACATGAAAAATATAATTGGAATATTTATTTACACACAAATAAAAGTTTTAGAAAATTGGCTCACGCCATGAAAAGTATACTTGAAATACTTATTAACAAAAATTATGGTTATATAATATATCTTACACCTTTAAGTAAATTATACATGTTTAGGTGTATAGGAAACAATAATCAAGTTATTGATCTCATATAGGTAATAGTGACCTTGGTATTAATTTACAAAGTCCAGTTTAAAGAGTATTTGAATTAAATACACAACCAGATGGTTTCAATTTAAAATTTATACAAGGAAAAAAATTGGCTAATATTAAAATATTTACAAAAATTAATTCTATTTGACTATAAATAATCAGGTAAGTTAGGGATTGTACTGGCGGGTAAAAGAATATAAAAAATTATCCCGGGTGCATAAAATAAATCACTAAAATATATGCGTCTTTTCATTCAGAAAAAAAATCTCAAATCTTTGAAAAATGGTATCTCAGTGAAACTGTCTAGAGTGAAAGAAAAGAAAGGTGATTATTCAACCCATCTAAATTATCACCTTTGGTCGTGGCGAGTGTGTTTACAAGGACTCTGATACCCAAACGGCAACGTATACAATAATCGGTTATCCGTCGTTTGGTGTACACGTGCCTGTAGACTTTAGTCTGTGAAATGGTACATATAGTCGCAAGACCTTTTCTTACAATTTTGTGCAGTATCTGTATGTATCTTTGCGCGGAATGTTCGGTGACCATCGCTTTATAAACGTCAAAATTAACGTCGTTTCGGTTGCCGTAGTTTATGTTGATCCCACGATCCTTTCATACCATTATCGTTTTGGCAGGATCGCCACAAACACAAACTCGGGCCGCGTAATTCTTGGGGCCGGCATATAGAGAGGCGCTAATATAGCTTCCCGGACCTTAATCTTGAAGTTCATCAGTGAGATCACCTAAAATGTCACCGGTTGGTGGGCTCCAATCACCGGGGCGTTCCATGAATATAACGCTATCTGTATCGTGATACAAAGCGCGATCCCCCAACTTTTAAAGGATGCTGTATAAGTGCAAGCAGTCGTGTAGCGTGTCACCGCCACATTCATGTTAGGGTTAGGGCGCAACGCGTGACGAGCTTCCTTGTAATTGGGAAACATAACCTCATCATTTACATCAATGACCCTGTCCACGGTGATGTACGGATCCGTCAGATACTTGTGGATTCCTTGATAGTCGTTGACAACGGCTACGTGTGGTAAATAAAGTCTTTGCCCAAAATTCCCCATAGCGAATTTAAAAAGAGTTTATCCAGAGTGCGGAGACCAGGGTTTTTACAAACAGCGCTAAAATCGAGTTTTACCCCTGCTCTTTTCACATAGTTTTGAATTAAAGCTAACTTCTCATCTTATGAGGTACACCACTCTGACCATCTACTGGCTTCTTGGTTTATTTTCAAAAAAAGTATCAACGTACCCGTTAAACAATCCTCTAGAACGTGTCTGACGATCGTAAGAAGATACATTGTATTCCCACACTTTGTGTACTGCTTCAACGGTGTAGGCTTTCTCAACGGCTTTCCGGATCTCGTCAATCATCCAGACGCCTGTCAACCAGCTATCTTTTTTTGTCATTGTGCTGACATGCGCCTTGGTTTTTATCGTCCCAGCATTTTCTGCATAAGATGAACATTAACTTGTCGTACATCCGTATAGGCAAAATGGGCATGAATAAATACCACGGAGACGTCATGGTAACTTTGGCTATTTCTTCTACTTAATATATTGACGGACAATTTATTTCCAAGTGAATTTTGGGGTGGCCGATGGTATATTTTTTGTTCTTGCAAACGTAAGGATACAATGAAAACACATCCAAGTACTTTATTGTCTCTCCAAAAGAAAGGTCTGCTTCGTGGAAGTGCTTGATACAATTTGTACGCCTGCCAAAGAATGCGTCCCTGTGACTGAGGGGCTCCTTGCTGTACACCTCGTGCTGGACCAATAATGGTTTCAGTTCCTGGTTTGCGCGTTTCGTCACATTAAACGTAAACTCCCACATCTCTACTACCGTGTAGCCGGCATTCTTAAACTTTTCCACACATGCCATGGTCGCTTCATAGCATGATTTGATAGGGGGTGTCCTGCCAGGATAACAGAGAGGGCACTCATTCCAATAACAGACCCAGAACTGGAAGACGGTGGTGGTATCTCGAGCTTTAACAACGCCATCTACATGTCATCCTAACACATATTCCTGACAGCCGCTACCCGCATGAAGGATAGAGACACCGCGTCTGTGGGCCTCCTAACAGATCCATTGTACGGTGATGTGCAACTGTTGGTATGCACAACGGTAGCCACCGATAGGGATGATACCAACGGTATTCTCCTTAAGATGACTTCGTTTATAAACAAAAATGGCCGCTCCTGCGATCGTACACGCCTTTCTGAAAAGATCCACCTTTGCTTTTTCCATAAGCATATTTCTAAACTTTAGGCAGGCCTTCCATAGGATCCTTACATCTTTCACGCAATACAGTTCCAAATCACGGTTAAAATCAAAGACATAATTTTCTTTGACCAACGCATCATACCAATTCTCAAAGTGCTACTTTCCCTCAACCGACATCTCACCTATGCCGTAGCCGTAGTCAATAAAGTGGATCAGGTCGTAACGCATGGACATGTTTTTCTCGCCGTTCATTATGAGCTCTGGAGTCAATTTTTTTAATCTCCATAATATATTTTAAAATAAATTTCCCATCATAGCCCTTCGAATTATGACCTAGGGGGTGATATCATTAAATGTTGTTCCTTTAATTTGATCTATAAATCCGAAAAATTTGGCCATTGTGTTATCGCCTTTGAATATGCGAGTCCTATCGCCCCCACATTCGGTGCAGTAATTGTTATTTACATTTATATGAATGTAGGCCTTGCAACACGTCTGTACGACACATAGGTTAGGCTCGTGCAAGTACGTGTTGACCGCACCTTGAAGAAGCGGTTCTTGTTTGCATTCAAATTCATAGAACACAACCATAAAATTGCTCTTTTCCAGTACTTCATATAGGAGAAATGACCATAAGTACAATAAGTATTGCATACGCTACAAAACGTTTCATAACACCTGTGGGAATAATTTGATCATTCCATACTGAAAAATTTCCCAAAAACCTCCCAAACATTTTTGACATCACAGACCGACATGTGACCTTTGCAAAAGCCTGGACGTTTATGGTTATCAAAACTTGGTTTGTGAACCAACGCCCACTGTCTTTACAGGTCACAGATCGACCTCCACTGCAAACCGCTTTAGCGTAGCACTTTTTGCACGCGGATTCGCATTTGTGCTCGTTCTTGTGATCAAATGGCACACGACGCTCGTGGAAAAAGTAGGATCACTTAAATGCGGCTGTCATGGATGCTATGACATCAAAATGGTTTTGTTTATCGTCGTGAAAATAAAAATCAAGGTAGCTCTTAAAGGAATGTTCGCGGGGATTAGGCCCCTCATATAGGATCTGACTCCCTCGACGCTTCCTGAACACTGTGATTTTGTATTCGGATATGAATGTTTGTAATTGTTTCAGCTTGGTGAACCTACCATCTTTCAAAAGTTTCACACGGGCATCACGGCATAGTTCCTCTGCTTGAGTTTTGGAATAGGACGACCCATTTTGATTTGTTTAACTGTGTTCACGTCTATGCATTCTGGCTCTCTTATAATTTCATATAAATCTTGATCGACAACCAATGCACGGGCAAGACAAAGTGTATCGCCGCCATTTTGAATCGTAATGTTCCCTTTGTTTTTAAGGCTATATGTGCTAGTGGGAGAGAGTTTATCAAATTTATGACTACCCCTCCCGCGTGACTCTTTAAAGTGGTGTAACTTGATATACAAGAGGGACGAAGTGAAGAACGAAGCATTGTTTGTGACACTTGTTCTACATTAGAGAGCACAGCCTGAGCGTCAAGATGATCTGCCCGTCTAAATGAAATAAATACAGGTCTTGACGTGGAGTCTGTGTCGACTAATAGTAGACCCACGTGATCCTCGGCGCTAACTCCATCATCATGGAGACGTCCTAGCAAAGCATTGATTTGCTCCTCGAGCAAGGTTTGAGCGTCACGATCGCTCTCTGGCGTCCCTAATTGTATGATCAATTCAGCCCAAAATAAAATAAACCGCTTTAATTGCTTAATTCTCTCATCGACTATTCGAAGAATGATGCCTTGGATAAAGCTCCACAAACCTGGTTTACGGGGCCACTAATTCCCGATTGCGGTGTTGATGATGGTCCTGCTGTTGCCACTACCATGGGTTACGGGAGAAACGCGGACCCCATCTGCCTCGCTGCAGCTTGGGCTCGAACACTGTCTCCCTGTCTTGGTGGCAGTGTGCCTATGGTAGGATGAAGGGGACTCACAGCCGGCTGCGGCGGGAGGATGGAGCCGATATTTCCAACCTCTATTTGAACTATAACACAAAACCACGTGTCAAATTAAACACTTTAAACATAATTGTTCCAAACATATTTTCTGCAAACTAACGCGTATTTTTTTCTCTTTAAAATGATACCACAAAATATAAAATACTTTTCAATTTCAATCTACTTCTGGTATTAATATAATATGTTACAATTTTTCCTAAATATAATTTCTTTAACTGATGCCATCATTCGCAAATTGTGTATAATAAATACAATTAAACCCTAGAACATGTACAAAATATAGTCCAGGGTAGTTAATTTATCACTATGAATGTTTATACCTACATTTTCACCCTTGCCAGGGAACGAACCCGGGACCGATGGATCAACAAAACAAATATATATGGTTTTTCTTTCTTTTTAATAATCGGCTAAAGCAACCATACAATTTTCCCGGTTAATTGGTATGCCAGTATATAATTAAAACTGATTTTAACACTATATCTAAACTACCCCCGTTTTAAAACCATATAATTGGGGCAGCAAAGTGCAAAAAAGATTTCGGCTCTAAATTGAATTTTAATGCTATCTGTTATTTATATGAGTAACCAAGTTTACCTCTAAAAGAATTTCGACTCTAAAGTAACGTGAAATGCCATCTGATATTTCGATAAGTAACCAAGTATACTACAACTATACTAATCACTCAATAAATCTAGTTTTAAATACAGTATTAGGGAAAAATATGTCTTAACACAAATTGGTAAAAATAGCTATTGATGTTAGAAAGTAGTTTTTAATGGTCAGAATTAAATTTTCTATTGGTAGAAATAATTTTGTTTTAGAATTAATAAAAGAAAATTTTTTCATTAAAGATTATAAATTAATTAAAATCCGTTACTGTTTTCCAGCCTAAAGCTTAGGTCACTTTTAATTCAAAAAATGCGAATAACATAAAGACTAGGACATCCACAAATCCGGCCCATTGTCTGTTAATTTTCAGACCAGTATTTTAGCCGTGTCGGGAACCCAAACCTGGACCGATAGTTTAATATACAGACAGGCTATCAAATGCACTAAGGTGGCAAATGAATTTGATCCAGCACATTCCAAACACGGCTAAAGTAAAAATTATAATTTTCTCTCTCTTTTCTTTTTTGTATGTAATAATAACCTTCTATACCATGAATATAAAAGCTAACATTCTCGAAACGATCAGCTGACAAAAGGTTTTGGTATGCCGGCGTAACAATGGTGATTCGCGATAAGAGAGGACGTGGATAGCTCTTGAGTAATAAGCTGTCTATTTCCAACCTAGTGGCTATAGTATAGTTTCTTGTAGATGGTGCTAAAATATATAATAGCAAACTTACATATCAGCTGGTCTATCACGTCCAATTCACCCCAAACATCAGAGATCGAATTTCCACTAGCGTCGGTAAATTCCTGGAAGTTGAAGGCCAACGGCAGCGTGAGGACGGTGGCACTGTGCAGAGCACCGACCGCTTTTAGGATGTGCGCTGGTCAGAGCCCATCTCCGCGTCACCGCTATCAAGAGGTGGCGCCCGCACACGTACTGTTAAATCCCAGACGAGTTCTACTTGCTCCCTTAGGCCAGTGTTCAGCTCGAATAGATCCCAATATTCTGAAATTAAATAAATACTTAATAATTACTATCGTAGGAGAGAGAAAACACTGACAATTCTATCAAATCTATAGCAGGACGCTAATTACCCATGGACCAGTCGCCATCCGCCAGGAAATTTCCGTCCGAGCTAAAAAGCTCTAAAAGGTCCTGGCTAGCCGGTGCTACCATCACTGCAGGTGGAGAGGATGGGTTTTCTTGAAAGTCTGTCAAAGTAACAAATACCACTGTACACTAAAGACGTAATAAGCGAAATAGTGTCGATTAAAATATATAAAACTTTATAAAACATACCTGAATTTAGCCAGTTTTCCAGCGCGTCTAAACTCATTATGATGTTTACTAGCCGCAATTATTAATTATAGTGACCGAATGCAATGATTTCAAGGTCTATTTATAGTCGCTTCAACGGGGTGTGCCGCATATAAGTGTGGTGGCTTCTTGTTGGCCGATATATTTTTTCCGCATCAGTGATTGCATGCGCCAGAGATATTTACACTTATCTGGCATTTTCGCTATATCTCACGCCGAAGAAGGACGTCTTTCTCCGGTGCTGTCCTGTCAGTGATCCTATATACCATGAAGTACCGTCAGTCGTGTGTATTTTTCCATCAGTGTAAATGCAGGTACACATCTCACCCTGTGATGGGAGGAGGTAGGAGGCTCGAGTCCCTGCAAGGTTGAAAAACGCTAATCTTAATTAAAAGCATAAATAATAGCTTTGGCTGTTTTCATATTTCAGCCCTGAGCAAATGACGGTATACCACAAATTTTATTATTTTGTTTCTCTCTCATTTGGGTGAGGACATCCAGATGGAGGGTTTGATTCCCCACTGGTGTTCAGCTGTCAATGACGCGCAAATGTGGGTACACATCTCACCACTTGACGTAAGGAGGTAGGGGTTCAAGTCCCTTAGAGGGCAAAAAACGCAAATTACCTCATATTTTAATCCCTGAAAAATGCTGTTGCACATTTTACCTGGTCATAATCAGCTCTTATCTCACGCTTTCTTGAAGAGCTTAGTTCGAATCCCTATCGTGCGTGTGTACCGAGGCTGGTTTACTCCCTCATCGTCCCCGGCTTGTGCCCCTGACGGGTAGTAAGACGCAGTTCTATTTAACGATAAGCTTAACTTAGTGGCTATTAGCAGGGAGGTAGGGAGGGGATTGAATCCAGGTTGACCATGTCACTCGGCCTTCTCACAAATCCAGGTACATTTTATATCTTCCTCAGCTTTGATATTACTTATGAATGTATGATGTTATATATTATTTCGTTAAAATATAGTTGCGAACTTTAAATTAAAGTTACTCAATTCAATATTACCTATGAATTAATGTAAGAGTTAAATATTATTTCGTCAAAATATATTTGTGAACATAATATTCAAGTTACTCAATTCAATATTAACTTTGAATTAATGCAAGAGTTATATATTATTCTGACAAAATATACTTGTGAACATTAAATTATTTTTTTCTGTTGTTATAAGTGGCTCGAGGAATAAAACGGTTGTTTCCACTTTATCCTTGTGTAGCAATCTACCTTCAAAATGCATTTTATAGTAATTTTTGTATACTTGCATCGATAGTTGCGTGATCTAATGCATCACTAGACGGTCGGTGACAGAGTGATTGACGTTTGAAGCAAATGCGGGTACACATTCTACCTGGTAGACTGGAAAAATGGTGGGGGTGCAGGAGGTACTGCAGTTCTAACAGTTATTAGCTGTGCTAAAGATATCGAGGTTCGAATCCTGGTGTGCACGCCGTCTAAATGTCAGGCTCATCTAATTATAGCGGGGGGAAATGGAATCCTTGGTCCCAGAGTGGGCATTTGAAAGCACATCTGAACCTGCTGCTTTCAGAAGGCTACAACTAATTTACCAAGAGGCCTTGGGGGGTTCATGACTCTTCAACAGGATCGTTGCCACCCTCTTTCAAAATTTATAATAAGTTACGGTTGTTGTGACATCTGACAACTTCACAGAGAGAGGGGTATGGTGAAGTGAGGGTAGAGGGGTGAAGTGAAAGGCAGTCCAACAGAGTCTTGCGAGAGGGAGCAATCAGTGTAACTTAGTTCGCTTTGTCTCGTTGTTATGTTAGGAGGGTGGGGAGTGAAGGAATAGTGAAAGGGTTGTTACGGCCATGATACGCTGTTAGCTGCTCAATGGCCACACTCTTCACTAAGCGGCTGTCGAGAAAGGTTCATGCTCTGTGTCAATGCAACGGGAGGAGCACCCGACACCGTGGACTGCACGTCAATAAATAAACTCCAACGCCCTGTCTCATTCCTATTCAGGCATAAATAACCAATGAGCACAAATAAAAAACAAATACTCACACATAAATAACAATTGATCACACATAAAAATGCAATGAGCACAAATAAAAAACAAATGAGACAAGAATAAACAAGTTTGGAACACTGTAAAGGGGGTCAGGAGCAGGGGAGGGTGTTAAGAGGAGGGGAGAGGGGAAACCAATAGCCAATCAGAGAGCGAGGGGCGTGGTCACGTGATCAAATTCAATCTATCCCAGAGCTGTCCCCATAGGACGTGCTAGGTAGTGTGGAGGCTTGGCATTCCACACATTCACAGGTTGTGATAAATACACGTCTTGTCAGAGGTGAAGGAAGGATTTGGCCGGATTTTGTTAATATCAAACTAATTTTCTAGTCAACATTAAATTGGTTGTAACCTGTACAAAACGATTTCTCTATGTAATAATTTAGTTTCCCCGTGTCTTACTACCTGTTCAGGCTATACGCATATAAGTTAAGTACTTTATTGGGGTATGGATGATTAAAGAAGCCTTTTAGAGGTACTCTAACCACACTTTATTGGAAAATCATTTAGTAAAAACCACCTTCAGTAAACCCAATTGGGATTCGAACCGAAAATAACGCCTCAGACCAATCGGCCACTGAAGCAGCTAATTTTGTTGTCAATGCGGGGATGTAGGTTAAGCAAGAAAAGTGAAGTGTTTCTTAAGTTTTTATAGCATTTTTTTTGTCAAAATAAATAAAATATTGCTTCTATACAAATATAGCGTTAAATTTTCTTCACACGATATACTCAACAGTTGTTGAAAATCTGTCAAGGTTGTCTTAGAATTTAATGAAATCTTTTTATCTTAATTTAAAAGGGTTGTCATCTACTGTCACTGTATTAATGACAGATATTCAACAACAGTTCCTGTTATTATCACCATATGAAGATCATTAAACTTTATAAATTTGTTTGTTTTTGACCAAAAAATAGTTTGCTACAAAATTTACAAAAACAATGACATTTTCTTACGTTCCCCACATCCCAACCTTAAGTGAAATGATAACATATTATTAGGTTTAAGCAAGCGATTAGCAATTCTAGAACTTAGAAAGCAATTTGGTTCATTTATGACTCTACGCTCCGATTAAATCTTTATTTAAGTAGGCTACCTTACAAAATGGAGTTATTAATCCTCTTTACACAAGAGCGCTAAGATATCTCCATAAAATATATTTAATGCTGCTGTTCCTTGGGCTAGATCTTTTTTGTTCCCCCCTACCCTACGCCATACCACCTGTTAAATCTATCAACCTTTGAAAGTTATTTTAATTGGGGAGAAATGAGGAACGTAGAATTTAGAGGAAATTTTCCCACATTTGCGTGGAAGAAAAATGGTAATCCTCTATGGAAAAAAACACTATCTTATCTCTTGGCTGGAATTCAAACCCCGACTTACCCGTCACCAGAAAACAGCATAAGATAATCCTTACATTTATTTCGTGTGTCTACCAATACAGCTGGCTAAACATAGTAAGATTTTGGCAGGAAGAAACATTTAGAGAATAATATCATAATGTTTACGGTTAGCAATTACACAATTTTATCATGTTGATGTTGATAACGGTATTGAAATATCTATCAAACGTGACAGCCCCAGGCGTGAAAGTATATTTAGTCAATTTCTTAGTGGTTAGAAAAGTTTATTCTTATTAAATTTGGATTGTAGTTTTAAGTTGGTGGTACACAGTCGAAATAGCTTGTTCAAGAAGACAAGGTATTATAGAAGAGGACACTGTTCTGATTTATGTTATGATAGTCTGAGCCTGCTTTTGAAGAAGACAAGTTTCCTCCAAGATCTAATACGAGGAGAGCACAGTAATACCGTGTAGCAAATAGTTGGTGTGGACGTTGAAGTGATGAAGCTCCATCTTCGTGCCTTGAAGGAGGGGAGCAAGAGACGTATTTTATAAGGCCTAACGACAGTCAGCTGTTATTGTCAACTAACACCAACCACCGTCTTGCAGCTTCTACTAGGGAGCCACAGCGGAAGAAGAGTTCATCTTCAACGAGATAACTCATTTAATCACATCAGCTCATGTTGTTCGCCATTAATGAGAAGGTAAATTTGATAAACAAGCGAGCATTTATATCTCCCCAAAAAGTAATATTACTATATTAAGCTATTTATAAAATAAATATGAATTATTTTCAACAGATAAGTCAATCTTATTAATAATAATGATTACTTATTGATTTTCTTCTTACCATCAATGGATGAAATTTTTAAAACGTCAACTATTTTTCTGATTTTAAAATAGACTCTTCTTTTATATTACTATAGATATGTTTTAATTTAAATATTTTTTAAAAGAACTTGAGCCAGTTTAATTCTTACAGTCAGTTCTCCTTTTGTGGTTTTGTAATGTTATGATGGATTATATAGCATATTTTTAATGTATTTCGGCCGGGGTTCAATCCCCGGTCCCGGCATAACTTTATCTGATTACCAAACCCTCCCTTCACCTCTGACAAGACATCTTGTGAATGTGGGGAATGCCAGGCCTCCACCGTGGCTCGGATTCCACGTTAAACTGTAGGATCCTCCATTTCATCTCACAATCACCCTACCATTACACATTAGCGTAAGTGCGTATTATCCGAACTGGTAATAAGACGCGGTGCTAATAATAATAATTTAATGTATTTGAATAAGAAAATCTTTTAACTTATTTCGAATATTGAGGCTAGTTTTTGAAGAAAAAAACAATTGTTTGATACAAATTATCTTAAAGGTACGGTAGTCTCACTAAATGTATAGTATGTGATGAGTGATTTATAATTTCAACAATGTATTTAATGAATACTAGCATTTTCCTGGGGCTTAGCTCGTGTTAAACAATACACCAACACATTCAACAACATCAAATGATAGAAAAGAATGAAACTTCAATAGCAGTGTTTTATGTGCTATGAAGATCACGAAGAAACACGGATATACCCCATCCCCTCCCCCTCCACACCCCAGCTCATGGCACGTGCCATCTTATGTACCCACAATATCAGCCGAGACGAATGATCACAGCTTATGCCCAGTTTTGTCTAAACTACTTCGTTCGCTGATGAGCTAGCTAGATTTTATATGGCTTGCATGGTTCTCTGAAAAATAAAGAGTACAACAGAAGAAGTCCAGACTCAATATAATTAATACTTTTTGAGTTTACTGGAAACAAAAAAATGGACAAACAAACGTTCTAAAGATTAATTATTTGGTGTTATTATCGTTTATACTACCAATAAGGAAAGGAAAACCACCCAAAGATTTGAACGCGCAGAAAAATCTAGATGGTGTACCCGTTCTTCACATGGGTAATTTATATAGAAACTTTGTTCTTTTATAGTATATAAAACTAGTCATAGGTAAAATTAGCAAAATCTTAAATTATTTATAAATATGAATTATTCATTGTTTCAAAACTGTGTTACAATATGTAAAAATTAGGCTGAAAAAAATACAAAATCAATATACAAAAATATCTAAATATAACACATTTTGCTAAAAGCAGAAATTTCTTTTGGAGACTTAATTTATAGATTTTCTCTACACAATATATGTACGCTCGATTATTGATGATAGTTAAGAAAATAAGAGTACCCAAGCATAAATAATGGGTTGTTAAAAAGTTAATCAAATTGAAATTACACAGAACATTGACAGTTTACAGTATAGATAAAGATTTATTAATTTTCAATATTTTTGGCCTAATTCAATCAACTATTTTAAATCCGCCATATTAACTTTTCAATTTTAGGACTTTTCTAAACAACATTATCTTAAATACTATCAGCATGCTTAGTTTTAGATTTGTAGGATTTTTAGAAGTGTTTGAATAATTCATATCGACAGACAAATATTAAAACTAAATAAATTATGATGCTCAACTTCCGGATGCACTCTTTATATAATTTTCAATAAAAAAAATATGGCAACCAATACATTTTGAAAACAATCTTTGAAATGAAACATTAATCAGCCCATAAACTGAGTTCACAAACAAACGTAATCCATAAAACGCAAAATTTTCTTAAGAGTGATCATAAGATATGTAAAAATAAATTATATCCATCGTTACAAAAACATATTGGAAACATGAGCATCACATTTTAACAAAGAGCATGAATATTCAGACCTTTATGGTTGTTTAAAGTTATTATTATTACTATTATTATTATTAGCGCGTCTTACTACCCGTTCAGGTTATACGCACTTACACTAATTTGTAATGGTAGGGTTTGGCCCTCTACATGTATTCAAATATTTCAATCCTCTACCACAATGATAAGTTTTTTAAGCATCGTGTCTTACTGCCAATTCAGGCGATAAGAATATTAAGTATTAATTATGTTAATGAGATAGGGATGAGTAAGGTTGAATTTATAGGAAGTGGAGTTAGAGAGGGAAAACATCTAGAAAAAACCCCTCTCAGTACACCCGACAGGTATTTGAACCCTGATCTCCCTGCCATCTGCAGTCTATTCTATTGCGAAAGTGACACGCTAGATCATGTGGCCACCAAAGAAGGTTCGATGAGAAGTAACTTCTTACGTAAGTTTGAGAAATTTCTATGTCTCCCGTTTTTCAAAACCTCACTTAAAATTTTAAATATTTAGGAATTATTGGGGTATTTAGAATATCCCCACTACATTCCTTGCATTAATTTTCTATGTTTTTTAAAAGTAAACTGTGGTTTGAGCTTGTTTTGGTAACTAAAAGACAGAAAACATTTAATTTTGTATATATTATTGCATTTAAGCTTTCTATGTGTCTTGGTTTTGGAGTTATTGAACTTAAATCCAATAAGCATAGCTGAGAAAAAGGCCAAAAAGAAGGGTTTCGTAGTCGCTATCTTGAAACAAAATGAAGGACGTAATTTTTAATTAGCCCATAATATGTTAACAGGACGTCCAAGTTATATCAATACGAATCAATCAGCAGGAAAATTTGTGCAGTGGTTTGAGCGTGATTGAGTAGCAAACAAACAAAAGGCAGATATTTAATATTTATATAATTAGTAGGGTAAAAGTAAAAAAAAAGTTTCACATTTGCTAGATTCCATAACTAATAACTACTATACAAAGTTTAAGGTTGTCATGGTACTTTGTTTAGAATCCTTCCGTTCTAGCAATCACGCATAGATCATCAGAGCATCAGACTCACAATATGTGTAGTAGAAAAACTAAGGGTACAAAAAAAAAGTGTGTACCAAGTTTTCACTTTCCATGTTTCTTAATATTTAGCTAACCGAATAGGTGGTCACATTGTTTAATGTGCTAGGCTTTATTATGGGTATTAAAAAAATTATAAGGTGCATATCTAACATATTTTCCTAGCCACTTATTGAAAGTTTAAATTTGCTTTATTAATTGAGTTCAAAAATAGAACTCCCAGTTGATAAGTGGTCTAACGCAATAGGCTCG
>CABFOW010006054.1:3248-28843 GCA_902141385.1 Timema californicum
CCCCCCCCCCCCCCAGTTTACCTGTCTGATCAGGATTCAAAGCCCTGCCAATAGCAACCTTGTGCTATTCGAGTCAAATGGTTTATATCACGTGACCACAGGTGCGAGTTGAACTAATATAAATATTACGTGAGTGGTAGCTGGGGATTAGCAGCGCCAGGAGAACGCTTGCGTTCAATAATATCATCCCCATTGTGTTCAACCAGGAAACATTTGGTGCGATGGACCGTTGGCGGGATCACGATCAGCTTAACGTAACGTTACGGTAACGTCAAAGGAAGGAGACCACGTGTTGCGAGCCACGTTAACAGGGATATTTAGTACTTCATTTGTTTGTTTATGGTATGCATATACATTCAGATAGATAATTCATTTAATTTATTTAAGGTATTCTACGTACATATTCCGAACCGACTGATTATATACCACACTCGGATTATATGCAAGCTTAAATCTAGAACATACACAACATCCAACCTCCGATCATTAATTCGTCACTGTGAAAGGGTTAAACTCATATATCACCAATGATAAATATTTCGGCTATGTCAGGAATCAAACCTAGGACATTTAGCTGAGTAGACAGACACCCTACTGACAGAGATAGGATGTTGGACTGTATTCTGTGTAGTTTGTGCAGTTTTAGAGAACATTAAAAGTATTGGCTTCTTATTAAACTTTATTTTATATCTCAACTAGGCTTATATCGCAATTACTTGTAGCCTAATCAGCTCTACTATAAATTATTGGCTTTCGTTCTGGCGAACGATTTTTTTCAAACTGTCTAAGTTAACTGTTTGTATTTTGTTAAAGTTGTTACACTATATTACGTTACGTAAATCCTGGTAACACATTGTGTTTATTTACGTAAAGTGAACTTTACGTCATGTGAGCGTTAATTTGATCGTGATCTCGTTATGAGGAAGGATCATGAAAATAAAAGTACGGTGCATCTCACAGACTTTATCTTTCTTTTATCTAAAAATATCCATTAACCAAACACTCGTAAGATATGGAAAACGAGATAGTAGGTGAATTAATGGTTGGTTTAATGGTTAGTAGTAGAGTAAAATCAAATTTTGACCTGGGTAAAACTGCAACACAAATGATTCTTTTATTTTTATACTTTAAAAAATGTGTTTTAAAACATACTCAAATCCCCATTACTACTGACCCGCGGAATCAGTCAAAATCTAAGATGGTGGCTGAATATTTTATAATTTTACCTAATTTACATTACAAAATGCATTTATTATCGGTTGAAAGCTATTTTTGACAACTAATTGCTTAGAGTGTATTTAATGAGAAAATTGAAAATAAACCATTTTCCTTGACCCAAGAAATTCATATAAATACAAGATTGCACATGATATCAATATTATGATCCATTTAATATTCTACCAATTTGAATGATTTTACACAAAAGTAGGTTTTATGTACACATACTTCAAAGAAAAAAATATTACGGAACAAAATAAACTTTTTTTTTAAATAAATGAAAAAGAAGATATTGTGAATTTATATTTAAAAAATTGTATTTCACAGTTTTTTTATCTGCAAGGTCTTTACTTTCGGTCTCATCGTCTAGAATCAGTTAAGTACTGTTTCCACAATTGGTATCCTGGCAATGACCACAGGAAATAGTACAATTAAAGCTGTTTCTCCTGAAACTGCATGTCATTGAAGCACATCCAGTTTTGCAACTACACCGTATTATGCCTAGCGAACTTTCTGGCGCTGCTGGCAAGTCCATTGCTTTTGGTAAATATAGTATGATTTTAGTAGGAAGAACAGTAGAAGTTAGTTACTAAAGTTACCAAAATAATTTTAATAGATTCATACATCAAGTTATGTTATCTGGAGCTGTTACTTTTGATATATATTACCAATACCTATAAAATAACACTAATAATATGGTAAAATGTTATCAAAGTTGACCACAATAAAATATGATTGAATTTTCTCTACTGTTCTTCCAACAAAAATCAGGGTATACATGTTATCATTGGGATTCAAGCCCTTTTATGTTCGTTTCCTTTTGCAAATTTCCAGATAGCCACGGGAACTGTGATATTCTACAGATGATTATGTTGGGGGAAGATGATATGGATTAACGAAAGATTTGGTTTTTTGTACTTTCCTCTAAATGCTTTTGTATCGATATGTATTTAGTGTGTGCTCTGGGTTTTCACCAAAAAGACATACCACTATCTTCTTTACAATTTCTTTGGCTTGATCGGGATTAAAATGATCGGAGCAGAATGTTAGTGCAAGTTCACAAAAAATATCGTCTTCCCCAACACGGATGAGGGTTAATTGCCTTACAATATGGAATATTATATAGGTTGTATTACATCCCGTATGTGAATGAAAAATATTACTCTGGTAATGCACTATAATGATTTACTAGAGAGCGAATTTTGATCAAATCGATTATTTCCTCTCTTAGCCCTTCAGTAAACTAAGTATGTTACCTTTAAATCTAGGTTCAGAAAATAAATTCCAAAATCGCCTTGGGAGGACCTTATTGGAACCCCAAATACTAAATTTTAACCCAATCGGTCAAATAGTTTTAGTTCTAGCCCAAGGTAGAGATAGACAGACAACATTACGAAAACAATTTTTTTTTTTGTTTCAAAGAGTCATGAAACGTCGATATTTATCAAAATATTGTGCTCTTTTTTGACGCTCACTATACTTTCCCTCCGGGGTGTCTAAAGAAAGTAAAAATGGGAGTGAATGAGAATACATAGAAGGAGGTGGCACAGGAAGAAAAAAATATAGCAGCCGGCGAAGTCGGTGCATGATCTAAAGCACTGTTTAGTAAATTATCTAAGTTCATGGTAGATTTAACCAGAATAACTTTTTTTTTGTGGAAAACTGTTTTATTGTTTTAGATACGTGCCATGGCAAATGAATTACACACTGTACGGTAAATCAAAATTAGTAAACCATATACTAATTTTTATCCTGAAGTAGTTTATGATATTCCAAAATTGAAGGCTACATTTCATTTTTCGTGGCCACCTCTTTAACATTTGGGAACATTTTGTTTAAAATATTAGGAATTTTAGTGGACCATAAATCTAAATTAGAGCTAAACAGTGGTGGAGTGGGATATCTCTTTTTGGTGATGCCAGGTCAAAGCTTACAGGTATTTATCTTTTATCACCACGTTTTAACATATTAAATTAAATGCATTCAAGTTTTACCAGTTTTAAAACCCACTAAAATTACACAATCATTAATACTTAATTTTCATTGTAGCTTCCTAGTGCCAGTTCACGAGTGCCACATTATTTGAGCATTAGAGCTATACGACTCTGCCTAATATATACCTATATATTGACACCTTTTTATTGTAGTTTTGGACTGCAATTTTGATCGTAGAGTCAATATGTAATGCAATATTACACGCATCTTCCAAATAAATTGCTCATTCCTCGTGTTTTTTAAAATTATTTTACTTAAATGCATAAGATTCTTCCAGCATACCACTGTCCACAACCCCTCACCACCAAATAAAATAAAATAAAATAAAACCTTTGTTTTTCTTCACTCACAGTTGTTTACCAAACAAATTATTTAAAAAAACTTTATTTTTCTTGCCATCTAACCGCATAAATTGAAGTCATTAGGCTGATTTGCTCCTGTTTAATCTCCAGTTTTTCTTGGAGTTTTAGTCAAGAAAATAGAGTTTATAAAAATAAAGAATTTACTTAATTCATTTTAATTAATACTTTTCTCTTCTCACCTTACTTATTGGGTCTTAACACATACTAGAACACAGATGTATAGGTCAAACGCAGAAACAAAATCTAGACCACCTTTATGGTATATTGGGCCCAAACAGACTTGCCATATTCGCTTGTATAGAGCTTTAAATGGAATGTTAGGTTTAACCATCTCATAGTCGGTCTGGCTTCTTTGAGAGACCTGTCACAGTCGGCTCTCGTCAACTTCTATAGTTAGTCACTCGAGCGCTGGTACAGTCCTCACGTGACAATTTGAGCGAAAACCGCTGGAAAACTGTATAACAAATCCAATTAGTCCCTGCGTGTAGAGAATGGTGCTCCATTCCATATTCATGCTTTTTTACAATTTATTTTATAGGATAAAAATAAATAATAGAATTTTTTTTTTCTAAAATGTTGGAAAAATTGCTGGGCCTAGCTCCTGTGGCCCCTAAGGCCACCCCTGGCACTAAGGCTTTTGGTTGATTCAATGTACTAAAATATTAGTATTTAAAATACTAATAAATAAGAGTAGGCTACATAATAAATGCTGATAATAAAGGACTGCCGTTCGTACCAACTTAGTTAGTGTTATTATTGAGCACCGATGACTGGTGGTTTGGGCACACTTAATTCGCCCACACGGTAAGCCATTTGTGAAAAACTAATCTATAGATTATTTTATCGCTGGTTGATTTTTTGACTGAATAACGTTTTCTGAAATATGAGAACAGCTATCTAAAAAGTTAAAATCTTCTAACTATTTTAACACCTCACTACTTTTTTTCAAACAAATAAAATGTTTTAAGTTTGATTTTAATTAATTCATTATTCTAGTTAATAAATAAGGTTTTAGATTTATACAAGTCAATTTATAATAAGGATTACTTTGCCTATGAAAAATAACGTTTTTTTTTTTGCTAAATTGTGAATGTGGGGAATGCCAGGCCTCCATCGTGGTTCGGATTCCATGTTAAACTGTAAGTCCTCCATTTCATCTCACAATCACCCTACCATTACAAATTAGCATAAATGCGTACAACCCTAACGGGTAGTAAGACCCGGTGCTAGTAGTAATAATAATAATAATAATAATAATATTTTTTTCTAAAGATAGATCTTTGACGTATTTGGACCACGTCTTACTTCTGTTCAAATTATACGTGTAAGTATTAATTACACTAATGTTTTGAGGTGCGGAAGGTTTAATTCAGAGAAAGTGTGCCATCATTTGCGTGGAAGGAGAGTGGAAAATCCTATTGGAAAAACAACTTTTAGTATCCATGACCATAATTAAAACCTTGATCTCCCTGTTATGAGTATTCTAGTCTAACATGAGAATGATGCTTTGGAGGTCAATCGCGAATGTAGGGGGGGGGGGCGGCAATATCTTTCATTTTTTAAGACTAATGGAAGTGGAGGGTGGGGACTGTGGTGGCGACCAATGAGATTGTGAAATTAATGAGAATGGAATGAGAATGGAATGCGGGAAAGTAGGGATGGGCATTGAGTGGTCACTAGGCAAGGCAATTGGCAGGAGGAAAGCGTACTAAGGAAAAATATGCCAACCAACGCACGCAAATGTTTCTCTATTCAATATATCTGTGACACCCCCACCTCCCTATTTACAATTTCTAAATTCGTGCTTGCCTGAGATAATGCTATTACCGAAGCAGGTACGTAGAAATTGTTCACTAATATTACGCCTGCAGGGTCTCCAAAGTAAGCTTCTCAAATTTAAGACTCAAGAAATCCAAATATATAAATAGCTAAAAATATACATCGGGTTGTATTTGTGATTGCTTATTAGATATCGAAAGTTAGACCTAATTTCATTTCAAGAGAATAAACTTTGACTATTAATGTTTATACGAAATAAAATATTTCTAGGAATGATTTGATTCAAATATAAGTTTTAAAATTCAAATAAAATACATTCATTCGCTTGACACGTGGTCTGAGTAATCTGTGTGACAATGGATAGTTTTTTTTCTGGGAGATGAAGGTAAATGATTTACTCAGGTGGGGTTCAATACTGTAAAGTGGTTTCCACCTTTGATTTTATACTTAGATTTCCAAGTTTCTCTTTTAACTAATTCAGATAAGCATTATATAAACTATTTATCTAAGTCCTATCCCTAGCTTATTTTTTGCTCCACATTTTACTATATCCTGCTTATGGTAGGAATGGTGACCTTAAAGGCTTTTCCCCTGCCAGAATACTGCTATATATTAGGATTTTGTTAGGGGAAAAATACTTTTCAGGCCTTTTTTCTTACCATGGATTGGGTATACCTACACAGGTTGTAATATTCTACCATACTATTGATGTAGCTACGAGGAAGATATAATTCATATAATAAGTGACTCAATTTTCTAAGAGGGGGCGTGGGAAACCGTTAATCAATAACCCCCCTCGGTCCACTCGACTGGGATTAAACCCTCAAACTTCCTATCACCAGCGAACGAGAATAGATTATCTTGACATTTAGTCCAAGTGATTACAGATTAAGGTAATTAACCTGTTAACAACAAATGTGTTGAAGTGTAAGAACTAAAAACCAATACTTCACAAAATGAAAGATGTTTGGTTGTTTTTTATTTGTATGGAAACATGTTCTGATGTCGACGCCACAGATAACCAGATCGTTCAACGTGATCTTGAAAAACTTTCAAAAATAATTTACGTCTAATATTCAATTTGACCTTACATCGATCGGCAGCGATTGTATCTGAGAGGCCACCTACAAGGAAATAAGGGTGCTCCACAGTCGATATTCTACCTCAAACCTCCCCTCACCCCCCCNCTCCCGGTCTCAAAAGAAAAGAGCCCAATAATCTATAACCACTGACATTTAGGATTTGTCACACTTGAAGAATCGTATCAATTTTTACGAACGGTGAACCGTGACCAATAGAAAACTCTTAAAGCGACATCATTATAGTCATAACGTGAAACACGTATTATAGGTTACGCTACGTGCAGAGTTTTACTATTATTTGTGGTAAAACGAACACTTTTCCACTATGTCTAAAGGAAGTATCTCCAAAGATGACCAAACAAATGCAGAATTTGATAGATATACATTTAAAAAAATTACTTGGAAATGTCTACGAATGAAATAAGTATATAGAAAATAGTCGCTTTAATCGGAATTTAATAGTAAGCGTTCATGTGTCCCTCAAACCAGTCACGAAGCAGGAGACTTCGAATGAAATAGTAACATTGAAAGGTGTACTTAAGACCTTTTGATTTGGAGAAGCAGTTTACATAAACATTTTATTTTTTATTTTTGCTATGTCCCATTATGTGCTTTATAGACTGGCTAAATTGAATATAGACGATATTTTGCAGAAGATTGGCGTGAATTAGTGGGCCCAACCAAGCGTTCCAACAGGTTTATTAGAGGTATTTTTGCTATGGGTGGTAGAAGACATAGAGGTATGCAGTTTATGGGTTGTCTCAAGAGTTTACTGAATGTATTCCATTTATCGGAGATAGAGGACATAGAGGTAAGCAGTTTATGGAGTATCTCAAGAGTTTACTGAATGTATTCTATTTATGGGAGATAGAGGAACATAGAGGTAAGCAGTTTATGGATTGTTTCAAGAGTTTACTGAATGTATTCTATTTATGGGAGATAGAGGACATAAAGGTAAGCAGTTTATGGATTGTTTCAAGAGTTTGCTGAACGTATTCCATTTATGGGAGATAGAGGACATAGAGGTAAGCAGTTTATGGATTGTTTCAAGAGTTTGCTGAACGTATTCTATTTATGGGAGATAGAGGACATAGAGGTAAGCAGTTTGTGGATTGTCTCAAGAGTTTACTGAATGTATTATATTTATGGGAGATAGAGGACATAGAGGTATACAGTTTATGGATTGTTTCAAGAGTTTACTGAATGTATTATATTTATGGGAGATAGAGGACATAGAGGTATACAGTTTATGGATTGTCTCAAGAGTTTACTGAACGTATTCTATTTATAGGAGATAGAGGACATAGAGGTAAGCAGTTTGTGGATTGTCTCAAGAGTTTACTGAATGTATTATATTTATGGGAGATAGAGGACATAGAGGTAAGCAGTTTATGGATTGTCTCAAGAGTTTACTGAACGTATTCTATTAGTGGGAGATAGAGGTCATAGAGGTATGCAGTTTATGGATTGTTTCAAGAGCTTACTGAATGTATTATATTTATGGGAGATAGAGGACATAGAGGTATGCAGTTTGTGGATTATCTCAAGAGTTTACTGAATGTATTCTATTTATGGGAGAGAGATGAGATAGGAGAATACATACGTTTTGTAGAACGTTGTAATTGGTTAATTGAAGGTCGGGTCTAGCATTGTTTTAGTCGGTTTCTCTTTTAGATATAGAGTTATACATAGTGTAGAACAGCCCTTGACTATGTTTTAGGAATTAAATTGATCCCTGTCCCTGTTTATTACAGGTTTGAGTGTCACTCCCAATGGTCTTTCTTAGCCTGTTCTTAATATTGGCGATGGTGATGAAAATATGTACGAGGAATGTCGACATAACGTCCTGTCTAGTATTTCCATCGGTAAGCCTATAGGTACTAAATCTGAATATGTTTAGTCGCACTTTCTTAACTTTAATTAGTTTGTAATTTGTGTGCTGAGTAAATCTGTGAGCTAAAAATTAGCACGTTTAATACCCAAATCACCTGCCTTGGTGGCCGTGTGGACAAAGGCGTTACTTTCTTGTTATACTAGTTTGAAGATGACAGGGAAATTGGGAATGGAATCCCGTGCTGGTTTTTTGAGGGTTGGGTTCTAAATTATATTTCCACGTCTCCTCCACGTCAATGTGGGTACACTTCCTCCAAATGTAACCTTTATTATTAGCGTTATTAGTATATTTGCGTACAACTTGAAAATGTAGTGAGACAGTGTGCTAAAAGCTAGCAATAAAAACTTATAGAGAAGTTGATTATGTTTTAATAAACAAGGACTCATTTATTTCATATGTAATAAGATGTTTGTTTAAACAAAACAAAAAATAAGTACCGTAATATTAAAAAAAAGTTTTATGGATGCACAATTTATAACTACTATAATTGCTGTAAAAACGAAGGAATTCTATACTATGTTAAAAAATATATCCCCACTAATTATTTAAAAAAATGTATAACATTATTTTAATGAATATGTATTTTGTAGTTATACTAATACACATTCTCAAATATGATCACATAAGATATGATGCGACGTATGACTATTTATCAACGTCAAGCCAATGTGAAGCATTGACATTTCTGTTACTAATCTGACACAGGTTAGGACTCATGAACGACTCTAAATTCCAATATATTATATTAATATGTTTAGAATTTGTATTATACTCAATTTAAAATACAAATAGATCTTAGCTTCAGATTCGATCGAATTTAATTCAAAAACCTAATAAAAAGTTTAACATTTTAATAAAGGCCTATGTATCTATTTATCACAGCGTCTCACAACCTCTTTCATGTAATACACATATATAATAATTACTCTAGTGTGGTAGCGAGGAAGAAAGAAGCATTTTAGAAGAAATCTAATGGAACTTTCGCAGAAGGAGACTGGGAAACAATTTATGAAAAACTGCCATCAATAGATCGATTTGAACTCCTATCGCCCATCTTTAGCAGACCAGTCTAACACGAGAGTGACGCCTTAGAACATTCAGCCACCGAAGTAGCTCTTAATAATTTAATTTTTACTTTTTTTTTTATATGAAGAGAAGGTATTTTGATCGTGAAAAAATCCCTCTCTAGATTTTGAAAAGTGTTTACTATTTATGTGAGTACGAACCCAAACAGTTGATTTTAAAATTCTATCCGTTTCCGTGTTTGACTGTCTGTTCCTGTCCTACGGATCTTAAGCTGGTCGATGGATTTTTCAAACTTGATATTTAGATTTTATAGGGCTATAACAAAATTTTAATTTTTTATTTTTTAACTTTGCTCTTGAATTAAGGGTAGTTTATTGAAGAGTATTTTGTTTGAATTCCAAATTTTTTGAAAATGGATCAAATTATTTTGTTTAAAATTCATATCTAGGATTTGTTTGACATGTAAAATAGCCTTGTATAGTTGGTTTTAGACATAAATTAGTCAGATGTCAGTTTACTAGTGCATGATTTTTAAAAAACTTGAGATATTTAAAAAATGGTTCTAACGATTTGGTTCCAAATGGTAATCTTGGTAGTTTTTGACATAACGAATAAAACAGATAAATGAATGTGGGGTAAAAACTCGTTAATGAGAAAACAGATTTTTCAAAAACCTGCTATAGTTTACAAATTTTCTAGTGATTTCGTTCTAAATGGGTATGTTGGGAGTGTTAACATGGCAAATAGCCTCATATAAGCTAATATGTTTTGGTTGAAAATTCTAGAAAGAATTATTTACTGAGTGATTTTTGAAAATGTAAACTATTCTGAAAATGGCTAAAACGATTCAACTTAAATGGTAGAGCTATATCAGGCAATGTTTGACATGACATTTCAAATGCAAGTTTATATTTGTTTTGGGATGGAGATTTGACTATTGGTAGTTTACTAATGACTGTTAATTTCTTAATTTAAATATTTATAAAAGTGTCTTACAGATTTATTTCAAAATTGTTATCAAGAAACCATTTTACAAATCAATAATAATGTGTTCTTATTAATCTAATATTATTTATTTTAAGGGTAGCTTGCACACAATATACTATGCACTAAGAATGTTTATTGTGATTACCAAAATGATGTGTTTGTTTTTATTAGTAAAGCTTATTTAATTTTAGTTTAACAAAACATATTTTTGAAAAATGTCTTTGAAGCAATAAAATACATTATGAGAAAGTTTGTGTCATTGAGTCCCACCATTTATTTAAAGAAGATTTCATTGATCCTTTTATTGGGCTTGACCATATAAATTTGCAAATCTCGGAGTATTTAAATTCTATTAGTTATTTGAACATGGATTATTGACTTTTTTTTTATTGCATTGAAGTTTAAAAATATAAATAATTTATCATAATATATGTTTTAAATTTGATAACATTTAAATAATAAATATTTTATTCAGAATCAGTTGGAATAATTTTTTTTAAAATAAAACACATATTTGATTCGGGACATTTCCATCACGACATTTTTGATTCGTAATTACTCGATTCAAGCTAGTATTATAAATAAATATTCTTATTCTATTATAAAGGTGATATCTTGGCTTCATAAAGAGTTAAGTAGTTTTATTAACCTACTTACTACCGTGTGGCAATCACGCTATAATCTAGGAGGAACATTCAGTGCAACACACACATTCTTGGTGCCAACTATCCAGAGTGAATACTTAATTATAATAGCATGGATTACAGCTAAGTGATGAGTAGATATAAACAATACGTAATGTACTCACATTTACTTAGAGGAAGGTCTGGGAAATTTTTAGGGAACACTCTAGACTGACTTAACATCTATCCGACATGCAAACCGGTCACACCATATTCAGGCTCGGTATAAATATGTAGCTGTTGGAAACTTAATATCAAGGTCAAATTAGCTCTTCTTTCAGTTTGGGAATGCATAAGTATGTAGATAAAACAAAACATTAATTTCTAACTTATAACAAATGTTTGGTTTTGACAAAAGGGAAATAATAATGCAATTTTACTACTTATTAAAACACTAAGAATATAATAGTACTCTCGTAGGAAGAAACTTTAAAAATAGCTATACATATTTTCGTTCTGTCAATGGTGAAACATTTTACTTTTTAACAAGATCTATTTCAAAGACATAACTATAATGTACCAAATGTGACAGCTGCAGAACACATGATTAGTTTCATTGATATGACATAGTGGCTATTGTCATTTCTATAGCTTTTAGAAATGGAAATTTTTATTAAAATTGAACATTGGGGTACCTAATGGTTTTCAAATATTTTAGTCAATGACTAAATAAGTTTCTTAATTAGTCGAATGACCTACTTATGTGGTCAAATAGTCTGAACCATCAGTCTCACAATAACGGCGAAATTGTACCTAGCATCTTGATTGGATATAGTTTTTACTTTCGCGCTACCTTAAAGGTAGAGAAAGTATTGTGATGGTAAAAAAATTCCAACTAGAAATGTTGATGAATTTTTAAGTTTCTTGACACCCCTAATCCGAAAAAGTTGTTTTTGCATTTACGTCTCTCTGTCTCTCTGTATATCTGTCTCTCTGTCTGTCTGTCTGTTTGTCAGTACCTCCAAATAGAGCCTAAACTACTTTACCGATCGGGCTAAAACTTGGTATCTAGGGTTTGAATAGGCTGCCCATAAGAGTTTTTGGAATTGAATATCTAACCCTAGAAGTAAGAGTAGTTTAAATAAGGGCAAAAAGATAAATAAAATATTTTATTAAAATCAGTTATAACGATTTTGATTAAAAATAATTCCTAAACATTTATCAATATTTTAAATAAATTGGCTACTCTCAATTTTTGCATCAAAATTACTTAAGGGTTCCGTTCTGATGCCTTAAATCTAAATTTTTATCATATCTCTATAGCTCTTTGGGATATGAAATTACTAATTGATGCAAATATGTAGATCTGGACCTAATTATAATACAAATATTTTATTTAAAATTTATTTGTATAAAAACCAATATTTTCAAGATTTACGCAAATATATATATATAACTTTTCGATCATCAGACCCACCTCGGTGGCGTAGTTGGCTAACGCGTTAGTCGTGTTGAGCTGCTCGACTGCTGAGGACGAGGAGATCGAGGTTCGAATCTCGGTCGGGTGAACTGGGGGAGGTTTTTCCTAAATGGTTTTCCACACTCTCTCCACGCAAATGTGGGTTCACTTCCTCTAATTCAACCTTCCAAATTCCTAATCCATTAGAGTAATTAGTACTTAAAGCGTATAACCCGAACAGGTAGTAAGACGCGGTGCTAAATTTTCGATCATGAAATCGCGAAAAACTATTGTTATCGTCAAACAAAATTTTACCCGAGATTTTGATGGATGTCGACGTCTCATGACCCCCAGAGCCATAAAAATAGGTTTTAACAATGCCGTCTGTCTGTGTGTCTGTTTAACCCTACAATTAAGAGTAGATTAATTAAGAGTGAAAAGAGAAAAAAATCGATTGTCCCAAAATATGCTCAAAATTTTTTTTTTTTAATTCTTATCAAAGAGTTGATTAAGATTATAAATAAAATGACTGTTTTCATTTTCCCAAGAAAATGACTTTTAGGGTAATTTACATAAGTGGAAGTTTCCGTATCTCAGCAACTATTGGAGATACTAAATAACTTATCATTTCAAAATTGTGGTACTATTAAAAATATTATTTATTTTTATCTTTATAAAAACTATAGTTTCTGAGATAGTGGCTAATATATTAATACAATTTTGTGAGCTTTAGTTGTACTGTACAAAGATACTACTTAGGTTTTAACGTAATAATTCTCTAATGCCATAGACTAAGTAAATAAGTAAGTCTCTCAAAATGTTGATGTCATTATTCCTTTAATATCTTAGGGGAAATGTTTGTACAGCAATGATATCTATCTATCATTAAGGATTCAACTGTCAAAATTTACCTATTTTATTGGTTTATAGGGAGAAATTTAATATCAATGCGATAACCTATAGATGTGCAACCCCAAATAAAATTTAGAAAATTTAAACCGTAATTCTAAATTTGAATACGAAATGTTGATCCTTGCGGACTCAATATCAATCTTTTATCGGTGTGGATATACAAATGAGGACATTAACTGTTTGAAAATAAAAGTATAAAGTTTAAAACTGTAAATTAACCATTTTGTTACTTAAGTATTGCGCAATTTATCCTCGCGTTCACTAGTGTATATTATTTCGTTTCAAAGATATTACGAGCTTTGAGTAATTATCTCTATTTTTCAACAATGGAGCGAGCTCTGTACCATTTCTCTTTTAGCACCGTGCCTCACTACTTACTCAGGTTATACTCATATGTACTAATTACGATAGTTAGCTAGGAATGAGTAAGGTTGAATTTAGATAAAGTGTACCCGGATTGGTGTAGAGGGAGAGAGGAAACCCATTTTGGTAAAACCACCCGCAATACACCAGTCCGGGATTTAAACCTCGACCTAATCATCGGTAATCTAGTATTTTGCGAGATTGAAGCCTTAAACCATGAGGCCACAAAAACAGGTGGTTTGGTATACAGATAGATCTTTTTTTAACTAATGGCTTTTACCACTTTTCCTCCACGCAAATGAGGGTACAATTTTTATAAGCTAAACTTATTCCTCCCTAACAGTTTAACGTAATTATTCCATATACGTACAACCCATACAAGAAGTGAGACGCAAAGAAAATAAAAACAGTGCAATGTATATTCTAGAAGCGAAGTTAGTACAAATCATCGTTATAGGAAACACACACAAAGATCCACAACTTCAAACGGTGGCCTAGCAGGTTACAGAGTAAGGCTCACAAGAAACTAGGTCAAAGTTAACATCTTCAATTAATTGAGTGATTAGTATCAACAAACTACAAATTAAATTAAACAAATTAAAATACTATAAAACAGGATTATTTATAAGCTCATTTATGAAATTCATTGTATCATAACATCATATTACACAGCTACAAAATTGAGCACCCATTAAGCGTTGACCACAGGAGGTCCTAAAACCCCTCCACTAAATTCATTACCTTGGTCGCGTGGTGTGGCCACTTAGAGAAGAACTCCTCCTTATAACCATATTTCATTTTCCCGAAGCGCACCGACCAACCTCTGCTTGGCGTCAAATAAAACGATATAACAATTTATGAAACACTCCAATTTACCCTCCATTAGGAGCATAACTGCGTACCAAAGATCTTTATCACTCTGATCACCACATTCACTATAAATGGGGTCTCTTCAACAAGTGCAAGCATTGTCTTATGACGGCGAAAAAGAGCGTCATGTCCAGAAACGGTTGTCTTAGCACCAATTTCGATTTATTATTGGGCTTTAAGTTGAATTTTATGCTCAAGTGTGTCCATCATAGCAGGCCCAACTCAGATCCCGGCTTGCGCGAGGTACGCGAGTAAAAGAGAATAGAAAAGACTGAAATAAATGTGTGCAGCGCATTCGTATTCGAGATTTTCCGCGGTGTTGATGGGGGGGACAAAGTGACAAAGTTTCTTGTTAATAACTACACTATGTCTCCATTAGGTTTATGTTTAATTAGAAACGATCCACGTGCAATAGTGTTGGTGTAAATTTACGATTTTAAGCCGACTGTATCACAGAGTTTATTGGCATGGAACGCACGCTCTTAATGATGGGATTGAGGCTAATGCGAGTTTAGACCTCTAATTTTGGCTATTTTATTTTATGTTAAAACCCCATTTTTTTGGCCAAAATAAATAAAATATCTTTTAAGTATAATATATTTAGTTCTTTTAGTTTGTTTTTTTACACAAAATTGTTCCAACAAATCTTTAATATGTGTAATGAACGTCGTGGAAATTGAGCAGAAACCTTTTTAATTAAATAGAACTGTCTTTGTCAAATTATGCGGTGGTGAAGACAGATTTTTAAAAACCTTGTGCTGAAAATTAAAATAAATGTAGCTGCGAAACAATATTTTATATAATTTGGCGTTGGCTTAAGATGTTATCAACAAAATTGAACATATACTGACCCTAGATTACGTTCTCTTCCGTTCTACCTTAGGTTTAGACTTCAAGGGTGCTACTTATTTGAAAGGAAGGAGTTTCACAATGTGGTATTAAGCTTTAAAGACTAGAAAACTTTAATCCATACCAAAATTATCGCAAAATATTCGATAAAAACTGTGATATTATTAAAATATGACTTTATATGTGTGCGAGCCAACTGCTCGAGCGAGGAAATATATTCCAGAAAATGCAGATATTCCGCGTTATTTCAGAAGTTAACGATTTAAAAATATTTCTCTAGACAAAATGGATCCAGACAAGCATTATTATAGTGTTTTTACACTGTAACATTTTTAGATTTTTAGTTAAAATATCTGGATAATTTTCTAAAAAAGGGACAAGTATTGATAAAACCAAAAGTAAACCTATTAGAATATATTATTTTTTTACACTTTATACAAGATACTGCTATGAAAATCTACACATTTACTAATAGTCTATCAATTCCAATTTAAAAAAGAATTATAAATCACAAATAGACTTTACTAGGAAAATTGCACCTTTAAATAAATGTTATGACACAATCGCACACACTTTCTCTTAATGATAATGGCTTCGAAAATTATTTTCAAAAATAGGTTTTGAGTAAATCACAATCAAGGGGAGTCATCTTTCCCTATACAAGCAAAGTTAAATTATGGTTCATTTAGGTACATTTTTCTCAGAAATTATAATAGTTAATGAAATGATTTTTTTTTGTAATACATCTATAGGTACATTATTACCATTCGACTAGGTATATATATATATCACAAGATATAAATATTGTTTACTGTTATATTTAAAAAAAAACACAAGTTAAAATGTGCATGGTTAAATTTTTAAAGTAACATAAAAATTATAGTGATTGTTTGTATAGTTTTTGAAAAAAATTACCTAAATGAACCATAATTTAACATTGCTTGTATTGGAAAATTTAACTTCCCTTTAGTATATTTTCCTCATAAAAACAAACACATCAACTTGTTAATTGCGATAATTATTTTATATAAATAAATATTAAACCAAATTGTATGAATATATTTTTTTAAATTTAAATCCCTAAAAATTATTTGTAAAGTAGGATACCCTGAATTTATTTGTTATTTGTAAAAATAAAAACCTATAATTACTATTTTTTCGTGAAAATCTATTCCCAGATTCCCGCTTGGAATTTAATTTTCAATGTCATTTTACAAAAATAAAATCAATTTTTCTATGTATTTTCGTAAGTAAACTACCCTTAAATTAATTTGTTTTGGATAAACAAATATACATGATTTTCAATAATTTAAGATAGTCTTCTAACCCCAATTTTGAACTAAATTGACAAATCAATTCTTTAATATTAAATTAATAAACACTCATTAGTAAGCTACCCATATACAAATTTCCCTCCAATGTTCTGTGAAACATTCACAAGATACCCATTTGGAACCAAATCATTATAGCTATTTGTAAAATATATCAAGTTTATGAAAAATATCTCTTTAGTAAAAAAAAAATTTCATTGATATTAATGATAGCATACAATTCTCATACATACATTTTGAAAAAAAAATATTGTTAAGGCTATTCTAGAAATATTTTGAATTTTAAATAATTTACCATCAGTAAATTATTCTTCCACGATATTTTCCCCAAAACCAAAATATAAATAGTGCTTTTTATCATGTCAATCAAATCCTATATATTCATTTGATAAAAAATTGTTTGAGAAATTTTCGAAAAATTTGGAAGTCAAAAAATTACTGGTCAATAAACTACTCTTAGTTGAAGAGTTAGGGGAAAAAAACACAATTTGGTGGTATAGCCCTATAAAATCTAAATATCAAGTCTTAACAAAATCCATCAAACCATTTTGGATACATGGTCAAGGACAGACATACATGGGGACAGACAGAATTGTAAAATCAACTTTTTTGGGTTCGTGTTCACATAAAACGTAAATAAAGATTCTTGATAATATCGAGATAGACATTCATGATCACAATGCTTTTTATTGATATAAGAAAGTAAAAATACACAACAGTCTAGTTAATATTTATATTCATCAGATTATTTATCGGATTCAATAATTCAATAATTTTTTTTCTTTTTGGTATTTGGATATATAACTCAGCAGAAAAAAAATCTTTAAAATGTCTAGCAGCCACTGCAGTATGTATTAAACTAGAAATGTATCAAGTAACATACTGTCAACAGAAGTATAGAGAAAAAAATGAACATTTTTATAAGTATTGCCAACATCGTAATATAAATTGATCGACAATGTCTCAATAGATATTTTGCAGGAAGGAAACTTAAAAAGCGGGAAATTTGGATTAAATTTGGAACAATGGGTACATGTTTCAAAATAAAATGGAACTGGTCGGGGAGAAACGGGAACCCCCTTTAATGAATAGAAGAAATTAGTTAATATTCCAAGGTGTCTCATTCCAAATGCCATAGCCGTAATGTCCAAGTTAGAAATATTGATCCAACTTTCCTCTAAAAAATAAAATCAATTTTTACTATAGTCACAGAAGTCAATTTAAAAAAAATTGGGGAATATTGAGCACTCAATTCATCGTAAATACCATGGTGCAAGCGTATTTACCTTCAAATAGACAGTGCCCTTAAAATACGATTAGTTTTGGAAACACTTAAACGTAATTCCTTAATTTAGTACTTAGATTACTGTCCAGCCCCTATAGTAGTTTTAACTTTACATTTAACTACACTACTAGAATGGGGATGAGGAAGCTAAAATATGAAAGTGTATCCCCATTTTCAAAAGGGGAGAAAGGTAAGCCATTTAGGAAGGAACACCCTCCATATACCTAGTCAAGATTTAAATCAGGACTTGCAGACCAAACACTAACCTGGAGTTCACTTGTCTCTCGGTACATGTTTTGTTATATCGTTTTAAAAATAGTTCTTGAACTCTAAACTATTTTTGAGTTAACGCGTTTCTTCGTAGCAATAAAGAGGCGATAGCTCTTTGATAAAAACAATATGGCACAACTTAGAGTTGAGGTTCAGATGGGAGATAGTGAGCAGGATGATGATCTAATGAGCTCTAGTTCTAAATCTCTGAACCGTGAATGATCTCTTGGAGGTCATATTGTTTAGCTACAAGATATTTCTCCACGATGTTCGTTGTGTATGATGACATCAATACTGCCTTCGGGAAGGTATTCGTGAGAGGTATTCTAGAAAGTACCTTCTCAGTCAGAGGTGTTTAAGGTGGGTGTGTAGGAGACTCAAGCTAATGTCAGTGTTTTTTGCAGTTTTTATAGGAAAAAATGTTTTGCCTTAACTAAATAAAAAAGGTCCTATTAATTATATACAGTTTAATTTTCTTCACACATATCAATAGTGGTTATATATCAATCTGTCACGAGCAGGCAGAATTAGATGTAAAACTTTTAAAGTGAAGGTGACCTGGGGGTCTAGGGGTAAGGTGTCAGAATTCTGTGCTGGTGGCCGGGGTTCAATCCTCGGTCCCGGCACAAATTTATCTGATTACCAAACCCTTCCTTCACCTCTGACAAGACATCTTGTGAATGTGGGGAGTGCTAGGCCTCCACCGTGGTTCGGATTCCACGTTAAACTGTAGGTCCTTCATTTCATCTCACAATCACCCTACCATTACACATTAGCGTAAGTGTGTATAGCCCGAACGGGTAGTAAGACGCGGTGCTAATAATATTAATAATAATAATAATAATAATAAATTTTAAAGGGAAGATAAAGAGGTGTCATTAAATTCCAGGATACCCTTGACAGAGGTCACTATGTGAATAAAATTAAACTCTACTGGATAATAATATAATTTCTTTTGACCAAAAATATGTTTGAAATAAAAAATGATAAAAACAGTGCCCTTCACTACACTTTCACTTTAAGACTACGCCAAAGTCCTTTTCATTTTAAAGTTAACGTCAACATTATATTTATGTTTTATAGGGAAATCCTGATGATTTCTGAAACTTAGAATTCATATCCCTTGAACATATATTGTTGAAAGCCATTTACGCTATTTACATGGTTGTATCAACCACTTAAACATTTGAATCAAAGTTTATCTCTCAATACCCTACTACATTAATACAATAAAATACAATAAAAGGTCCGTAAGACCTTTTCATATACCTATTAACTGCTAAATTAAAAAAACCTAGGCCTATAGTTTTTCCATAAAAAATAGAATGTTCATAATAATCTAAACGTGTTAGGCACGGCCTCAATATTGGAGGTGTTTAAATACAAAATCACGGTAAGAATGCGTGATTGTATTTCTGGGTCGTTCAGATAAGATTGGATTATACAACATTGTATGAAAAAGGACTAAACATTTTCTGGTGATATTTTTCACTGCGTCTCACCACCTGTTAGTGTATCCAAATTCACGTAGGTAAGAAATAAGAAACAAATTTGAAAAAAGCCACTCTATATACTCTCGACAAAGATTCGAATCCAGATTTTCCAGTCTTGAGCCATCCAGCCTAATGCATGAGTGGCTCCTAATACCATTAAATCACCGATATAGGTTTATTATTAAAATTAATTAATTAATTAATTATTATTATGTGTTCGGTCTAACGACAAGTCCATTCCTTTTGTCCAAGAATTGGACCACCAATGCGTCCTGCCCTCTGCCTCCTCCTTCAGTTACCAGAATTTACTTTTATCCCTAAAGTCATCTAATATTTGAATCTTCCTTCATAAGCTCCTATTTCCCTCAACCTTTCCTTATATGACGTCGTGCAGAAGACAGTTCCTCATAAGGATGTGTCCAATCCTTTTTGCTTTGCACCGAATAATCTGATCCAAAATGGATCTCTTCTCACCCACTCTTATTGGGACCATCTTTCTGTTCCCCTAATCATCTCAAGTAGCACAGTGCAACAGGCCCCTATGGGGAGGGATGGCCAGTACCATGGTCTCGGGGGGCCACCTAGGTTGGTGTGTATAGCTATGATAAACGCAGAGTTTTTAAACGTTGTTCCTTATTTCTATAGTCTACATATTTGAACCTAATCTCTTGCTAAATTAACAGAAAGAGCCTTCAATAAGCGAGCAACGTTTGAATTCACTGTCCTTACTAGCTGTATAAAACAGGGCTTGGTTTCTACTTTGGACCTCACAAAAGTCGTAAACAGGAAATCTAGATAAATGTAGCATTTAAGTCAATAAATTAGTTACAAAATTTAAGAACGTCAACAGCATCTTATTTTATTGCTTACCCACGTTTATGAAAACAATTTTGGAAATTTAGTTCTATTTCATTTATTGAAATTTTTACAACTTAAGAAAATTAATTTTCTCTCAAATACATTTTCCTGGCTTTATATACAAAATAAAAACACTGTTGAAATCTACTAGTTTTTTTAATTCCAAAAAAAAAAAAGCGAGGGAGGATACCTTAGTAGAGGGTCCGTCACTTAACCTAATACAGGGGCCAAGAGTGATTTAGTTTGACGCTCCAAATGTATCATTTCATCAGTTTCTTCCTCAGCTCCAAACTCAACTTGATGGTCGGCAGTAACCTCTTGTTGTTGAAACCATAATGGAGGCCAGTTTTGAATGGTACGGTTGTCCCCACTAATGGGTCGTGTTGCTAGACAAAGGTTGTTACTATTATGTTCTTCCCAGCCAGAATCAATTTACAAGTATTTTGTTTTAAGTTTTGGGCCTAATGAATGTTCTCTAAAGGCACACTCGTTGACAACCAGGGTGACACGTAAATGAAAGGTCAGACTCGTCTTGTTTGCCCGAGACGGAAAGGTTAATGTTGTGTTCCCAACCAGATTTACTGAGGGTGCTTTACCTAAGTATCGTAAACACACTCCTTTCACGCAAATACTGGTGCATTTATCCAACAAAACTATAACCATCCTCATCCCTACTCTCGTAGTGTAAATATGTGGATATCTTGGACGGCTGGTAGGATGGGGTGCAATATATTTTTTTTAATTGTATCTTTAATTACGATATTTTTCAATTAACATACTTATTAACTTAATACTTGTGTAATTATTGTATTTGGGTGGATAAGTAAATAATTTGACAACATAGAGTCCTATTTCCATGAAAATAACCCTAGCCTACAGATAGAAAAACTACCAGCTCCACTTTCAAGCAATCATACGTTGAGTGATGTGATCTACAAGTGTCACTTGAGATAGATATTATCAACAACTATGAGATATCATTTCCAAAATATAGTGAAGTCGAACGTGTTTTGACCGCGGAGTAGAAATGTATCTGTACTTAATAAAATATCCTTCTTACCATAATCTTAAAATAGCTAACCTAAGTGTTCTACGATTTAGTGCATCTACCTACCATTATAATCATGTTATTAATGCTACCTGATGGTATAAACGGGGGTAAGACATCGCCTAGAGAGAGTTCTATGGTTTCATTTTGGCTAGCGAAAGTTACAACCGTCACTTTATTCTTCTCGTAGCTATCATCTGTCACAAGCGACAGCTACAGAAAACACGACTTGAGGCATCAATACCGTAGAGGTGCTGTAGTAACTTAAGGGATTGTTATGTATAATTTTAACTCCACAATAAGACTCTACTGGGCCTTTTATGACTGCTGCAAAAGTAAAAGGGACTGATTTCATGAAATCGTTCACAGGCTCAAGGTTGTGTAAGTTCTGACAGATGTAATCATAGTATTTAATTGTAAATATTTCACACTTACTGACTTGTACTATGTAGCTATTTGCCCGTTAGAGCCTACAAGCGGCACACAGACTGTTCAGTCCAATTTTGATAGGAAGATTTTTTTAACGTTTACAAACGTTAATAAATTATGTTAATCTCTTCATACGTAAAATATTGTGATATTTAACAGTCACTTTTGACAGATAATATTATGACAAGGTTAATTTAATTTATTTAAGGTATTTAACGTGCACTTTTTGAGTCGAGAATTTCAATGATCGAGAGCGAAAAGGCCTGTCAATTTTGCCTGGAAAGTTATATTCAAATACCACTCATGCCACAATCAACATGGGACCAATTCTTTACTTCTCCTTTGAAGGAAGTCGTGCTACGAGTTTGTATCGCTCATGAAAGTTCCGTAGACTTCAGCTGGGTTTATATTTATAAAAGTTTCTCGCAGCAAAGATCCTACTCTAGGTCCACGGAGCAGGTATTTCAGTTCCTCTAATCGCTTTTCATCAGATCGCTAATGTTAGTGGGCTACTAGTTATCTGCTACCTGTAATGAGAGACTTTGAGGCCTCAACAAAGAAGCTGTCGAGTTAGTTCCCAGAACTGTCAGCGCCAGTTCTACTGATTCTCGATACTTTCATAAGGAGTGTCTTCTGCAGATGAATATCAAACAAATCCAGGCATGGTTACATTACCGAGAAATCGCTTCTATTTATTTGTTGGTCCTACAGAACACAACCGATATAGAACATCGGATAAGTTTTCAAAAATGTATTATTTCAAACCTTGAATGAGATATTAATGCAATTTACCTTTTTCACCCCAGATATACAATACATTAACTAATATAACTGGCGATGTTGCATTTTCACAACAGCTGTAATTAAAATATATATATATTAATTTTAGGTTTTTAGGTCGGGTCCCCTCCAAGTATTTCTAAATTATTTCCTTCTGCGTAGTATGATGTCCTTAATTATTAAAAAATAATAATGTTTATTTTCCGAAATACTGGAGTTTTAACTGGTGCCAAGCAGGAATATCGTGAATACACAAAGGCACCAGTCGTGATGTCATACGCCTGTCTCTTTGTCACCTTATGTTTCAAATAAAATAATACAGTAATAATATGGTAATAAGTATTCAGTAATTTTGTAATACGATGAAATATAAAATAATGCCATACAATTTTTTTTTTCTAATAATAAGCTAAGTTTTTAACAGTTTAACATCATTGCAACTTTTTCTTTAAATACAATTTACAAAAATTCTATACTATTCAAATATTAATTTAATATAATTAATATTATTGTTTTTAGCACCGCGTCTTACTACCCGTTCGGGTTATACGCAATTACGCTAATGTGTAGTGGTAGGTTGATTGTGAGATGAAATGAAGGACCTACAGTTTAACGTGGAATCCGAACCACGTAGGAGGCCTAGCATTCCCTACATTAACAATATGTCTTGTCAGAGGTGAAGGAAGGGTTTGGTAATCAGATAAATCTGTACCGGGACCGAGGATTGAACCCAGGACCCCCAGCACAGAAGTCTGACACCTTACCCCTAGACCGCCAGGTCACCATTAATTTAATAACACTCCTGCAATAATAATGTTATGTATTAAGGTAAGGTTGTTTGATTAATATTTAAAACATTATAGGAAGCTGCAAATATGCAATGGCGCCAGTCCTCAAGATATATTTAGCACCAGCCCCCGTAGGTCGACATTATTATTATGGGGGTGCGAGCAGGCGTTCTTCACTTCGAGTCCAGTTTGAATGAAAACATAAACAGTTCGAGTAAATAGAGACCTTTTGGTATATTAATTATTACCAATGGAATTATTTTTATTGGTTTAGGCATCAACCATAAATAAGCACAAACATAATTTAATTAGAATATATTTTTGATAAAAAATATATGATCACACAAAATAAAATTTTCAAGTAAATTTAATATAATTGTACTATTTTATTTAATTATACAATAGGAAATATTGAGGATATCTATTAAACTAGAAGTTTCCGAAGAAACTAGCAAAAATTTGGAATACTCAAATTTTTTGAGTTTTGTAAAAATCTTCAAGCAGCTACTAATACTCGACTGGAAACGAATTTTCGAGTACTTTCAAAATCTTAATAATTATTTAATAACAAATATACTACCCGCATCGGTAGGTAAGAGTATGGTGTATCCTGATTCCGATTACGTTGGTATATAGAGGGGATCATTTCGTTTCGATATATGAGGAGTCCATATTGTGGACAAGCCGTGTTTGCTATACCATCCCACCCCTAATTAGACACGCGGGGTGAACCATGGTGACTAGCAGTTGTGGGGCCATTCAGCCTTGTCAGTCTGAGTCTAACTAAACTACATGCATCCTATGTTAGGTTAGGTTATGTTAGGTTAGGTTAGGCAAGCTTAGGATTAGTTAGGTTAGGTGTAAAGATCAGTGGCCAGCGGGGACTGCCCAAAGCCCCTTCCACCCTCACGAAGATATCACCGTAAGTTGCCCTCTTACTTGTTCTAAATCTAGAAAATTTAATTTCCTGTTTGGAATCTGGACTGTTTGCAATCAGGAGGCAACTAAGAGGACAAAGTCATCTGTCTCGTCCCGTCTGGTTTGCCATTAATGGGAAGGTTGAAGCTCAAATTAAGGTTGGTTTAAATGAGGGTGTCCCCCTCCCCATATATTCACCCCCTCTCCCTTTACATAAATGAATGTACACTCCATTCTTCCTGAAAGGTAGCAGTGCTACCTTGACCAGATACAGTATTACCCTATATCATTCGTAGCCCTTCAAGGTAAGTTTGCTACATTTAAGGGTAGGGGTAGTATACACAGCCAATAAATTCTGCCTCCCTTAGGGCTAGTGAACGGTTCCTACAGATTGTTAGCAAGATGCGGCCCACATTTTTAAAACCTCCGTTACTTTTGTAATCACCATTATCTTAGTTATTTTTAATTATATTTCTTTTACCCCCCGTTTGTATAATACGCTTATTTACTAATTACACCAATGGTATTAGGGATAACAAAGTTTATATTAATAAGAAATATACCCGCATTTGCGTGGAGGGAGATTCGAAAATCATTTTTAAAAAAAACACCTTCAGTACACCCGACCACGATTCGAACCTTGATGACCCCATCATCAACAGTCTACTCTACAGTGAGAGTGGTGCCTTAGTCCATGTGGCCAACGAAGTGAGTTTTGTTATTATTATTATTACTATTTGATTAATAGCACCCAGTACAGGTCTAAATAAACAGTTGCACTAGCAAAAGGTATATATTAAAAAACATTCCAAAATAAGATCCATTATAATATTAATGTATGTAAATTATGTGTATTAAGATATCACGTTGTGTTAATTGTTTAAGTATGTGGATGATACTGCACTATTATCTTCAATTAAAGTGAAATAACTTCCCAATACCATTATAATTTTATATATATTTATATATATATATA
>CABFOW010006055.1:0-35835 GCA_902141385.1 Timema californicum
AACCTAAGCGCTACATTTGATTGGCCCTATCTTAGCTACCCTTAAGTATTGCTACAGTATCCCCATGGCTTCTTTGGTGCGGAATGACAGCTTTAAAAAGTTACTAGGCCAAATTACATATTACTACGCTGAATCAAATGATCTGCAAAAACATGTGTTTAGCAGCTGTCACTTCTGACATTCAAAATTTAGATATATACCTAAATTTTTACTGTCAAAAGTCAGATGTGAGCTGTCAGTCAGCACCAAAGAAGCCATGGGGGTCAACATAACTGGGTTTTTTTCTCATCCTGTATCCATGAGCAACCCATTTTTTTTCGCTACTATATTTTGTCACTGTGTCTCACTAGCCGTTTGGGTAACGCACTTGTATGTAATACCCTGATTTTAGTAATAGCCCTGTTCTGGAAGGTCTTACTTCGTACTTGAATCCTACTGTGTGGAAGTATTTTAGCACGATAAAAGGCCTTCCAAAATGGACTTCCTACTACCGTTCTGAAAGGTCTTTTAATTCAACCAAAATACTACCATGGCGTGAAATAAGACGTTTCAGGAAGGGCTTCCAAACAAAATCAGCGTATAGCTACATGCGCTAGGTATGAGGAAGGTTGAATTTAGAGGAAGTGTAACTGCATTTGTGTGGAGGTAGAGTGGAAAACTACCCTAAGTACACCCGACCAATAATCGAACCTCAATCTCCCCACAATTGGCAGTCCAATCTTTTGGGAGTGTGACGCCTTATACCATGCAGCCATTGAAGCGAGTAGCCATAAGTTAAACATTAGCCCAAGACATGTCTGTAAACTGTTTGTTTTGTTAGAAAATATACCTCAGTGTGAAACATTACAACACAGATCGAGTTTAATTTTCCAGAGAATATTTTTGTAATGTTCCCCGCGATAAAAAAAAAATAATCTGGACGCAGAGCATTTCAAAATGACAGCGTTTCAAATTAAATGAGACTTATTTGATCGGTTCTAAATTCTAGTTTAAAATAATTAAAAGTAAATTTAAAGGTGAGTTTTAAGTGAAAAGTCAAACATTTTTCATTCTCTTCAACTTACATTTATTAAATCCTTTAAAATCCTCTAATGATCCACTTCTCTTTGTCAAAGAGGTAAATGTGTTATTCTGATGTTGGCAGCTTCTTCGAATGCCAATTTTATCAACAATACAGCCGTGAAGAGTAGTAGAGATTGAAGGGAAGAAATGTGTGGGATGGTTGGAGGGGNGGGGTGGGGGGGGGGGGGGGGGAGAATCACACTGGAATATAGCTGTAATTATACAGGAATAGATCCTAGCTAGCGGAAAATTAATTTATCTGCGAAGAGATAGTGTAGCCTAAATTACACTCCAAACAAGAAGAAAGTAATTAATCTACTTTACTCCAAAAAATGTAAAGGAAAAAAGAATCTTTTTGATAAGGATCGCATCGCATGGTTTCCTTTTTTAAAGCTTTTAAGGACCCTGCTTACTAAAGAAAAAATACCCTAACGCTGCGGTACTTATAATTGGAGGAATGGCAGTTTTGAAGCTTCAAAATCAGTAAGATAGTCCTTAATTATCTCAGAATTTGCTTTTTTTAAGAGTTGCGTCTTACTACCCGTCCAGTTTATACACTCATGCACTAATTAGGCTAATGGTTTTAGGAATAAGTAAAGTTATATTTAAAGAAAGTGCACCCGTATTTGCATGAAGGGAGAGTTGAAAACTTTTTTTTGGTGAGGGGGGGACACCTCAGTACACCCGACCAAGAAAAGAACCTCGATCTCCCAGTAATCGACAATCTAATCTGTTGTGACAATTGCACCTTAGTCCACGTGGCCAATGAAGTGAGTAAAATGTACTATCGTTACCTTTATTACTTTATTAGTTTGATGAAGGCTATGAATGGTAAACAAACCGTTTACAATTATCTCAGAACTGCGAACTTTCACGTAATGTAGTTGCAAATAAACTAATTAAAAATCTTTTAGTGCCTATTTTTTTAATTTACAAATATTATGAGAGTTCATGTTGATACATTTCAACTCAATATTAGAATGAACCTTATTTGGAAACAACAAACCTATGCCTAAATAGTGTGGTATTTCTGCAAGTCTACAGCGCGTCTTAGAGCTCCTGCCAAAGCCAATACCTTACGTCTTTTAAATAACTCTATACTCACACATCCGCACTCCATCTGCTTTAAACCCAAGCTACAAATAATAGACCGTGTCTTGATCAATATTGGTTTTTACCTGTGCCTCAGTACCCATTAGGGCTATCAGTATATTTACACATACAGAGCAGAGATGAAGAAGGTAGAATGTATAATCAGTGTACCCATAATTATTATGTGTGTGTAGAGAAATTGTGAAAGTGTTTGTAATGGTAGATTAAAAAGCCACGTTAAGTCTTAATTAATCACTAAAAAGAGCCGGCTATATGTATTAAGTTCCACATTTTTAGCAGGTGGACCTACTATACCAATTTGAAGATGTTAGGAAATTTACATATTATTATTATTATTAGGTGTTCTGTCTTATGACAGGTCCACTCTTTTGTCAGTGGACTTAGACCGCCAATGCATCCTATCCTCTGCCTCCTCATTCAGCTCCCAAAATTGTCTCTTTTCCTCAAAATTATCTATTATTTGAAACCTCCTTCCGAAGCTCATCTTTCCCCCAACCTTTCCTTCTATGATGTCATGCAGAATACAGCTCCTGCTAAGGATGTGTCCGATCCAATTTGCTTTGTACCGAACAATCACATCCAAAATGGTTCTCTCATCACACACTATTCTTAGGACTTCATTTGTCGGTCCACCTGATCTTCTCAAGTCTTCTCCAGCACCACCATTCAAAGTACTTACTAATGGTGAGAATTTAACGAGTAGGTGAAATTATTTTAAAATATATTTTGTAAGTAATAAATAGGCAACTATTATTATGTTGTATGTACCCAGTGGCGTGACTAGGCAAGTGCAACAGGCGCAGGGCCCAGAATTAAGGAATTCCTCAAATGGAATTGGCTAAATGAACCTGTCAAATATAATTATATTTTCAAATTTTAAATTTTACCACCGTCCTATGTTGTGTGGGTCAAATGTCGGGGAACAGAGTGTGTCGATTGGTCCCAGGCAGCCCATTGCGTTAGCGAGGGGTTTAAAGTGGGGGTGTAGGGGACGCGAGAAATGGTCAGTGTTTCATAGTTTTTATGGCAAAACTTTTTAATCTAAAATAAATAAAATATTGCTCCATTAGCAAAGTTTAGTTTAATCTTCTTCATATGGTGTTGTAAACAGTTGTTGAATACATTTCATGAGCATAGCGTCATTAGACGAGAAACTTTTAAATGAAAGTAAAAAGTTGTGATCAAAGTCCAGGACATCCTTTACATATATTCAACCACTGTTGATATCACAATGAGAAGAAAATTATACTAAAGGTTGCTACTGGAGCAATATTTTATTTATTTTGCTCAAAGAAATGTTTATTTTTCTATAAAAGCTGCCAAATCACTGACCTTTTCTCGCGTCCCCTTCCAACTCACCTTAACGATTGGTTATTGCGTCTCTCAGTCCAAGGGTGCCCTCTTCTCACCAACATCTGAATTACTTAGGGCGACATACAAGAAGGTTAGTGAATGCTTAGTGGAGCGATAGTGTGGTCCCGAGCACACTCTCTCTCTCTCCACCTTTTAACCTATGATGCCGCAAGTAAACCCACGCTAGTGTCCACTCAACATCCACTTGGTCAAGTTCTTGCACACGGCTCTGAATCTCAGGACTTGCTGCACCAGGCACCACACATGCGATGGAAGCGAATATTTAGTGTTTATTTCGGGGTTTGTGCCCTTTTGACCCAACGACCACAGATGAAAGCATTGTTTGTGCTGTTTGTTAACTAGTCTGACTTTGACTTGTGATACATATAATGGTGTCCAAGATACATCAACAATGCCAGAAATTATAAATTATTTTGATACTGTGCAGAGGTTATTTAATTATTTCATCATCAACACGATGGGAAATGTTAAGGAATTTTTTTAAATTCCTACTTAAAAGTTTTTTTTATACAAGTTGGTCATCAAAGACCAAGCAATAAAGTCACTTTATTTTTAGCACCGCATCTTACCACCCGTTCAGGTTATACTATGAAATGTTTACAATCATACAATCATCCTAAGTAAAGAAAGGATTAGAAACGATTGCAAATGGTTTATCAACTACAGAAGCTGTTTCAAATGCAAAAAGTCTTCTGTTACAAATTAGTTTTAGATTTATCTGTACTCTTTCTGTGTGTATTTATCTGTTGTTTAACTTCTTCACTAATGACGAAAATTAAATACATTTGTCATCCTTAAAACCCGCCTCAGTGGCGTAGTTGGCTAACGGCTTGTCGTGTTGAGCTCGACTGCTGAGGACGGGTAGATCGAGGTTCAAATCTCGGTCGGGTGAAGTGGGGGCGGTTTTTCCTAAATGGTTTTCCACTCTCCCTCCACGCAAATGAGGGTTCACTTCCTCGAATTCAACCTTTCCAATTCTTATCCATTAGCGTAATTAGTACTTAAAAGCGTATAATCCGAACGGATAGTAAGACGCGGTGCTAAATATTAAATACATTTAACATCCTTAAATCTTATTGAAGTTAAGAAATATAGTAATGTGTGTTATTAACAATAACTTTTCATAGTAGTTTTTATAAGTCTATATAAGCTTAACCTATATTATATAATAAAATAATTTTATATATAAAAACTTTTTCAATTTCTGGTATGTTTCACACCTTTATATTTAATTTATTTTGGTCGTATAACCTCTCATACTATCTCTGTAAGAAATGTAATTTGTTTAATTTCATTTTAACTATGATATTATTTATTTTTCTGTATCAATCTATATCTTTTTAATTATTTGTCAATTTTTATTTACAACTTAATAATTAATAAACATAACTTATTCCAATTCTAATTTTACCTAATATTATATTATGTAAAGTGCTATTACAACTGGGAACACAATAACTGTTGGCACTTTATTTAGCTATCATAGCACAATTATTTAACAAGAGCTATATATGTAGCCTAAATAGTGCTTAATTAATGCGATACACTCTTGCAATAAACTATACTGTGGATGACAAGGATATCGAGGTTCAAATCTCGGTCGGATGTATTAAGGGCATTTTTTCCTAAATTATTTTCCCACTCTGCCTCCACCCAAATGTAGGTATATGTCCTCTAAAATTCAACCTGCATCATCCTTAACATACTAGTGTAATTAGTAAATATTTGTAAACTTTAAAAGGTATTAAGACGTGATGCTGAAAATATTAATGCGGTACACGCATACTACACCCAAGCCTGTCAAATCAAACAAATAAATCACGAGAAATAAAAGTGTTGCACTGCAAAACACACTAAATTATTATTATTATTAGCACCGCGTCTTACTGCCCGTTCGGGTTGTACGCACTTACGCTAATGTGTAATGGTAGGGTGATTGTGAGATGAAATGAATGACCTATAGTTTAACGTGGAATCCGAACCACGGTGGAGACCTGGCATTCCTCACATTCACAAGATGTCTTGTCAGAGATGAAGGAAGGGTTTGGTAATCAGATAAATCTTTGCCGGGACCGAGGATTGAACCCCGGACGCCAGCAGAGAAGTCTGACACCTTACCCCTAGACCACCAGGTAACCTCACACTAAATTAATAAACAATCATAAATAATACCAAGCACGTGTCTGTATAGTTGACCACGACACTGTCACAGTGTTGCTAAACTTCAACATTTTGGCCTGCTAATAAAAACGACCCTGACCTTGCTTAAAGGCGTCACTTTCATAATCTCTTCCGATGAGGCGATGACAGGTAGCTCGTGGCTCAAATCTCAGTTGGGTGTAATGAGAGTTTCTTTTATCTTAAATGGTTTCCCACGCTCTCTCCACGCAAAGACATATTCATATTTTTAAATCCAACCTTCATCATATATAACAGATTAGTGCATAAGTGTGTAACCTGACCTGGTAGTGAGACACGGTGTTTAAAATATATATATAGTGTCTATGTATGTACATATATCTTACTAATATTATAAATGCGAAAGTTTGTGTGTTAGGATGTTTGTTGCTCAATCACTCCAAAACTGCTGAACGGATCCGAATGAAACTTGGTAGTTAGGTAGAGTATGTGCTTGAATAACATATAGGACTATTGCCAACCATTGATTTTACATTAATTTTACAATACTAATGTTTAAATATTTTGCAGGTTAGATGGTGCTGCCAGTCATTTGCTATTTTTATGATAAAAGTGCAATAGTATTTTTTTTCATAAGTTGTTAGAGTATGTCTTGGAACAACATTACATTACTTTTACAACACTAATGTTTAAACTTTTCTTAATAAGAGGTAAGTGATTTTATGTGATCTTTATTTCATTTTACGGGTAAATATGAATATGATTATGATTAAAATATTAGTAACTTTATGTTAATTTTACCCTACCATTTTTTAAAGTTAGTAAAATTCTTTTCAAAACTAAGACTTACTCACCATCTAACCTGCAAAATATATAAACATTAGTATTGTAAAATGAATGTGTTATTTAAGAATTTGTGGTTTAATATTTTTTAATTAAAGTAAATAGTAATTAGTGTAACATAGTTTCATACTAATAAGTAGTGGTTGAATTGAGAGTTCTGGCGCACTTTCTCCCACAAGGTTTAACATTGATCCTCACCGCACCCCGTGTAAGGATGATCACTTTCTCCTGGAGTAGTCTGGGGCGGTGAACTGGCCCAGTTTGACCTACAGTTGGGAGGATACCTCGCCTCACTACGTCACACCTCTAGATAGTATTGTGATGCTGATTAACATACTTTCCACATCCATATGATTTACAGTTATTCCCCCACCCCCTCCCCCTACCACCACCCTAGTATGGCGTATGGCTCCACTACGTCACACCTCGAGATAGTATTGTGATGCTCACTAACATACTTTCCACATCCGTATGATTTACCGTTATTCCCAACCCCCTGACCTACTTTCCACATCCATTTTTTCCCTCCTCCTCCTGCCCCTGTCCTACCTACAAACCCCAAACCCAGGACATGTTGGTTCTTGATGATTAATTATTAATGATTGTTAATTAATGATTGTTAATTAATTATTGGCTAAGTTTTGGGTGTTGGAGTTTAATACATTGATTTTTTTTATTAGAACCTCGCGCTATGGCTGTCTTATGTTTAATGAACATTGGTTCCTCCGTCACAAGGCCCTGTCGGAATGAACCTCTCCTGACGGCCTTTTCATTATTAATAATTGTTAATTGATTATTGCTAATTAATTATTGGCTAGGATTGAGGTGTTGGAGTTTTTATTCATTGTTTGGGGTGAGTAAACGGTCCGTGACGTTTCGGCATTAGGCCATGGCACAAACCTCGCACTATGGCTGTCCTATGTTGAATGAACATTGACTCCTCCGCCACAAGACACTACAGGACTGCCCAACACGAACATCACGCAATGGCTGTCGGTGGTAGAGTGTGATAAATGGTTCTCCTGTCTTGAGACCCCCTCCTCCTTCACAACCCTGGTGCCAGTATGTCGGCCTGACAAGACAAGAATATATAATGAGGTAATTGACCAGGGCAACGGGGTTTTTCCCTGGCGCCAGGTTGGTGGGCAGACAAGACAAGTCGTGACAAGAATAGATCGTGACCTTGGCAACCTGGGTTTTCCCAATGTCGTCATCGCAACCCCTGGCTTTTTTCACCGCTAGAGAGCATTGACACAGCTCTAATTATGCACAATCAGGGGCCACGGAATCCACAGTTAGGGAATGCTATCCTCGTCACAAAAGTCTACTAAAATTGTTTGTTTGGTATCGTCTTTCACAATGCACGGATGTGTGTATCCGTCATGGACCGGAGGAGTAAGGTAGAATTGTTTCAGAGTTTATGTGGTGTGAGGGAGAGTATAAAACCACCCTCCCCCGAGCTAGATATTAATCCAAGACCTCCAACCGCCATAACTTGTACCCAACCCCCAATACCTCTTAAACAACAAAGAAATGTAATGTTTCCGTATATAAAAATTCATAAGTAATACAATTATTTAATGCCCGTAAATATATTTTGACGAAATAGTATATAACAGGGCTGAATACATGGCAACGATTTGGCAGGTTGTCATGACAAGAATAGATCAGTTTGTGAGTAGAGCGAGTGTTAATTCTTTTGCTGCATTTCCAACTGACATTATGCCAATTAAATGCGGCGGATCCTACGCAAAGCTCTTATATCTTATTCGGCACAAACATCAAACACCTCCAAATGCGGCTCACCAGGATTCCTGTTGGGACGAGGAGGTATTATGCAGTGGGTTAGACCTGAGGAATACAATCGTGTCAAGAGCTTAAGCGAACATGAGAAAAACAAAAGTTATAACGTTGTGCTATCGGAAGAGAACCGAATGTTTTGGTGTTTGAGTTTGTTGGAAGAGTAAGATTGCCAGGTAAAAACTGTGGAGACATTGTCAATATACGCTCTAGCGCCTCTCAACGTGTCTTGAACTATTTTGAAGAGGGCTCCAGTCGGTTCAAACAATTTTGATTAAATTTCATTTATAAAAATTAATAAATATTCCAAACAAAATGGCTACTCTCAATATTTCGGCAAAATGGCTTTAAGGATTCCGGTCTGAGGCGTAAATTAACATTTTCTATAATATCTCTGAAACTATTTGAGATAAGAAATTAATTAGTTTTATATATATGTACGTATATTTATAATACAAATAATTTATTCGAAACATATTTTTATAAAATCAATAACTTTCAATCTATACGCAATTTTTTTTATATATATATATATATATTAATTTTTTGGACATTAAAGTTTAAGTATTGCGACCGTAAAAAAATTTCTAACCTGAAATGTTGATAGATGTCGACGTCTCATGACCCCCCGAACCCTGAAAACTAGTATTTGCAATGCCGTTTGTCTGTGTGTCTATTAAAACTTAAAATTAAGAGTAGTTTTATAAGGGGCGAAAAGAGAAAAAATAGGTTTTCTCAAAATCTGCTCCAACGATTTTGATTAAAATTCGTATCTAGGCGTTGATTAAGATTATAAATAAACTGGCTATTTTCATTTTCCCATGAAAATGATTTTTAGGGTACTTTACAGAAGCGTTAATTTCCGTATCTCCACAACTATTTGAGATACTAAACAACTTATCATTGCAAAATTGTAGGACTATTAGAAATAAAAAACTTTTATTTGACATATATTTTTATAAAAGCAACAGTTTCTGAGATATTTGCAAATATATTAATACAATTTTGTGAGCTTTAGTTGTAAACATATACTACTTAAGTCTTAACGCAATAATTCTCCAATGCCATAGAGTAATTAAATATAAGTAAGTATCTAAAAAAAGTATGTTATTTTTCCTTAAACCTCTTAGGAGAAATGTTTGTACAGCAATGATCTATCTCCATTTTAGACTCAATAGTCAATATTTACATTTTTTATTGGTCAAAATGTATAAATGAATAATTAAATATCAATGCGATGACTTGAAGATGTGCAACACCTAATAAAATGTTAAAATTTTAACCGGAAATCGAAATTTTAATACGAAGTGTTGACCCTTGTGGACCCAATATTAATCTTTTTTATTGGTCCAAACATACAAATGAGGACATTAATTCTTTAAAAATAAAAATATAAGATTTAAAACAGAAATTTTGATGAATCTTGACGGCAATCTTGCCTTCTTACATTATTCCGTTCAAAAATCTTACGAGTTTATAGAAAGAGAGAGAAAGTCTGTGCGGTGCACCGTACCATTTATTTGTTAAAGTGGTTGTTTGCAAATTGTCTAGTCTAACCGTAAACAATCTTCAAATACCTTCAGCTAGTTGATTTTCTGAAAAGTTCGGTTCATTTAAAGCGGGTATGGGGGGTGAATTGGGGAGGAGAGGATTGTTGGTATCTAAGCCATTGTGTTCGGACCACCACCCCTTTGCAACAAACAATTAGGAAATGAGATGTTTCCCTTGGAAGTGCTGTTATCAGTGAGAACTGCAACTAGCTCTCCCAATTACCCAAGGACTCAGCCTGGTTCAAGGAGCAAACGAATTTTCCGTAAGGCTGAGTGTCCGTGGACTAGGGCAATCAAGGTGTATTATAAGGTGTAATGGTATTACAGGGGGAACTTAGTGGACGTTTTTAATTTACGTAAGGGTTTGGGGTGGTGGTTGGGGCTGTTCAATGTTTTCTTACGAGGAGGGAGGGCGGGGTCATAATACATCTTACGTAAGAATTTATCAATGTTTATGAAGAGACAAAATCAGATATTTTCCTTACAGAAAATAAATGTATTATTTATAAAATATCATTTATTTTTCATTTCCTTACAACAATTAAAGTATTCTAAAATCCAGTATCGCTCGTTTTATTACCAATCCTTGTGTATTAAAATAATATAATTTACCAACTCGTAAACAATTATGTAAGATAGAAGGGGTCAGGGGGAGGATGACGGAAAAACTTACAAACTTTCACGTAGAAGGAGGGGGAGTCAAAAATTATTAAATAAAAAGCCTTACGTAATTTATGTATGGCCCCTTACCTCTGCTTGCTGTCGGAGTGACGACAGACAGGAGGGTGCTGTCAGTCGTAGGTCTTGGAGGCCGAAGGGGCGGCGGAGATAGATTTAACCCTGGAGGTCGGAACAAAGGTGGGCCTCTCGGGGGGTAGTTGCTGGCCACACCCGGCCGTGGGGGACGGCTTGACTTCTGATAGGGGCCATTGCTGACGCCAGAGCCCCGGATTGAAACGGGGACCTCAGTCTTGGCGTGGATGTTCCCGTCTGTCACAGTCACGTACACTGAGAACGATTCTCCTGCCTGTAATAAATATATACTGTTAATTTACAAAGTTTATGTATGTAAGCCTCTAAATGCAGATAATTTCCTAAGGTCACCGTATACTTGAGGGGAAATATCTTCAAAATTCCGTGTTTCTTATGTGTAAAGCGGTATTGAAGATTCGAAACTCCTTAAAAAAATATCCAACTCTCTCGAAATGATCTATTTGTTTTAAATAAATTTAAATTAATAGAAAAATGACGCCAAATACGGTAATCAAACCCCAAACTTTTGGCTGAGTGCACCAATGCTCTCTACTAATATATCCAGAAATCGTTCCTTGCTCAAGGTCAGTTCTGTGATGGACGTGAGTAAATTGTCAAGTACTTATGAGTGATCAATAGTATTTCGAGCTAACAGACACCATAGCATTCTGAGACTCGGGAGAGCTGTTATGTTGCCAAGTATACAATACAAGATTGTGATTAAAGAGAAATTTCAATTAATATAAATACACAAAACAGTTAAGGCAAAGTTCCTGTGATCCTTTTCCCGAGTCCAGTTGACATTTTTAACTAGTTTAAATCTATTATTATTATTATTATCTTACTACCAATTCGGGTTCGCTAATGGGAAATACTAGGGTGGCTGTTAGATGGAATGGAGGACCTAGAGTTTAACGTGGGATCCAAACCTAGGTGGAGGCCTGGCATTCCTCACATTCACAAGCTGTGATTAATACACTTCTTGTCAGAGGTGAAGGAAGGGTTTGGTAATCAGATAAATCTGTACCGGGACCAAAGATTGAACCTCGGACCCTCAACACAGAAGTCTGACACCTTAACCCTAGACCACCAGGTCACCTTTAAATTAATTGAAATGTCCCTTTTATAAAGATAGTGCCGTAATTACATTGATTTGTCATGTGAAGAATTTAGAGAAAAACTTGCTTCAGATCTTGAGGTAATGATGAATAATTTCTTCAGTTAAACACGATACCAGAATCTTCTTTTCAAAATAATAAAACGCCTTTATATAGATCTGATTTATCGACAGTATTTAATAAAATTAATATAAAAAATTAACAATAGGTTGTATTACGTAGGCGTCAATTTAAAGCGGCACACCGTATTCCATTTGTAATTTTAAAATGGTGATTCCTTTTAAGTGGCAAGGAAAAAATCGATCCCTTTAGAGCAAACAGTTATGCGTCTCATAGAAATAAATAAAAATTTTATTCAAAAAGATTGTCAAATCAAACAAAAATAATCTTGAATGAATAATAGGTCGAATTACATTCACAGTTGGGTTGCGTTATTTTTGTCAATATAAATAAACTATAAATTTCAATTCTATGCGTAGATTTTATTTTGGATTTGGCCTGTGTATTTGCACCATTTTAAATAAGACCCGTTAACAGACGTACCATATGATATATACTTAAATTATGTTACAAACAAGTCTATACTGATTTTTAATAATTAATTTCAAATATACTTTTGACCATCAATGGCTCGTGGGGGGAGGGGGTAAGAGGTGAGGGGTTGCGCTGGATTGGGGCCGGAAGCTTATGGGTTTGAGTCAAACTTGCCCTCGTGGTGACTGCCCTGACCCGGACGGAACAGGAGGTTTACCCTCCCAGCGATGAGTACGGCAATGGTAGTGTTCCCAGATGTCCGGTGATGACAGGGCCAATGTAGGCACAAGACCGTTGGTCCCTAAATTGGCCGCTGTGCATGTAAAATGCGTGGCTACGCTCGAAGGACATAACAATGATGGGTTGAAGGAGCCTCGTAAGAGGTGTTTGTTCCCCAGACAAGTGGATCCTGGACCCTGATATGATAGATAAGCTTCCACCCGTAAAAGGCTCTAACTTATATAGGATGATCCAAAAGACGCGCGACCCTGTTTTTCCAAGGATATTTCTTGCAGAAGAACATGGAAAATGAACTTGTTGTTTGTATGTATGGCAATACTGTAATGTTAACCGTGTGTTGTGCAGGCTGTGTGATCTTGAGACATACACTAGGTCTAGCCATTTGAGTTACAGCCTTTGAAAGGGTATGATAAATGTTTCACGAGCAGAGCGAGTATTCATTTTGGAACATTAGTTTAAGGCCAACTCTTACATAGAATGCCAACAATCATTTGTGCGTAGTTTTCCAGAATCACGCGTACTGAATAAATCAACAATTTGCCAAATTGATGGCACAAAATATAATTTTTTTTTGCATGACTTTTAGATCATCTTGTATGAGGTGTCAGCCTAATGTTGTATGATGTCCTTAATAATGATGATTTGGGGTTCATTAAAAAATTCTCGTGGAAATGGTGCATTGGTATAAAATGATCACCAGTGCTTCAACTTGCTTCGACAAACTCATTGTAGATACTGAAATGTTCGATAAAAGTTGGAAGTCCGCTCGTGCTGATGGGAGATTGTGTGTGGTGAAATATGTCCAAGTCTAGCTCAAGAGTCAAACTCGCTGAACCGGACTTGTTAGCCAGACTCCCACGTGGATCCCTTACGCTTATGATATATTATCAAAGCCTACAGAACATAACTAATAAAATAGTAAAATCTTACCAATTTGGAACGCAAACATCATTTTATCTTCTAAAAATTTGTCGATAAACGGATACTAGCCAATCCCTCATTGGTTGGAGAACTGCTTGCTATTCAAGTACTGTGATTTGTAGACTCCAGAGACTAGAATATAAATATAACCGTAAATATAAGTACCACGTGGTAGTACACTGTGTTCTATATTGTCACAAAAAAAACTTTTTCAAACTTATTATTGTAAATTTATCTATTTATTTATTTTTAGAAAACCAGTTCAGGTTATACGCTATATTAATTATTCGGAATATTTTAAATTTTTTAATCAACTGATTATTATTCTAGAAATACAAAACGTCTGGCATTCCAGTCTAGATTGGTAAATTGTACTAAAATAAATTTATTTCATCAGGTCTACTAAAAGAGCTAATGTCTTTGTTAGGAATTAAATTAGGAATTAATTTAGTATAGTAAAATTTTATTAGTAATATATATAAAGAATTGATATAAAAATAAGCGATAAAGACAATGAGAGTGTAAACCCTGAGTTCACCAATAATTTTTGGACCATGATTTGAATTGAATACTGATCTCTTAGCTTAGTATGTACACCTGCTATTGAATGAGCTAAGATATCGAACTTTGCATTAACCTGTCCCTCCAGCATGTGCGGTCCCTTTAGCAAGCTAAGCCATTTTGTATCCCTTCCCAAATGTACAACTTATGTGCCAAATTGATCAATAATGGGAATCTTAGGGCCGTATGCAAGAACGATGCTAGGCATTACCGAAGTATCAGTAAAGGTGATGACGTGTGGATTTGTTTGTTAGGACGATCGAGCAGCTTTATTCCAAGAAATGGCGCAATAAAGTCAATCTTGGAGAAATCCGGCCAAAGTCTGCTCCCTATAAAGCTTCGGCTGTACTTTGACCATGCTCCGATGATCTTCCTCAAGATGGCACTACATGCATGGACTATCGAGATGGCACGTGATTTTGCTTTGTTTTTGCAGCAGAATATGGTGGGCCTAGATTTCATTAAGCTAAAAACTCAATTTCTTTTCAATGATATAATATAAGAGATCTAAATGAAAGTCCTTATAAAGTTATATGATTGTCAAACCAGACTCATCTTTTGGAAATTACTGGTTGTATGACTATTTATTCCCACAATCTTTTCGTTGCTGCTATAGTCCAAACATCCATTTTTTTTATAGCACGATTCTAGGGCTGTTCCAAGAACAATGTTCAACGAGATTTTTGTCACATTGAACACGTAGCTTTTAACGCTGAATTACAACATGCAATGATAAATTTTCTCCCACCCACGGTTTTTCTGTGATGGAACTTTTTATTAATACATGGTGTAACGAGATTAGTGTTTAACAGTGGGACCAGCGCGCTCTCATTGTTTACCCAGGTTGCGCTCCCTGCTATATCTGTTTCCCGCCTTGTCTAGCAGGTAAACAGCGGCCTTTTCAATTGGCTAGGGGGATTAGAGAGGACAGGGGGGAGGATGAGACACACATCTGGAAGGGTCTGGGTCCTTTTAATTCTGGCCTAGTATTTTAGAAGGGGAGGATTCGAGACCCTTAGCTGGAACAACCACTATACTTCATTCACGGTAGGAGTTTACCTCTGAAAGGTATTTTTTCTTACCAATATCCTACTATATAATATATTTCTGGTAGGGAAAAAAGTCATTTCCCAGGTAAACTCCTACCGTGAACGAATTTTATATATACACGGTCAGTGATAGCCAGGTGTGCTCAGTTCTTGGTTCTCAACCAGCGAGTCCTAGGTGGACCAGCGAGTCTAGTGTGTGTGGCACAGGGACCAATAATAACGGGGTGCCGTGAGTGTCTTCAACATTGAAAATCAATTTTACCGTTAACGAACATTTTAATAAACTGATATTTACATATTTAACTAGTTATTAAGTATTTTTATCACCAAGCTGTTTACTTGATTTCATGTAATTATATGTTATGTATTTTCATTTGTTTATTAATTTACAGACAATTAATAGTATTACTTAGCTCAGTGAATTGGTTGGTTATGATTGATTCAACGTAATTCTATTTATTATGTCTTTATTGATTTATTAATGTACATACTTACTTTGACTACTTAATTCGTTGAATTGTTTAGCTGTATATTTAATTCTGTGAATATTTTTGAGTGGTGTTTTTAATAATCAAAACCTTGGGTGATCTGTGAGTATTCTAATTCATATTTTAATCTGCAACATAGCCCAATATCCCCAAAAGAGCCCTGTGGTTACACGGTCACGTGTGAACGGCCCGTTGCCCTCCCAGGTCACGCACATTCTACATTACAAAATATTTTAAGTTTTGACCTATTTTATAACCATTTGTAATGTCATTTTCCCCCAGGTATATATTATTTTAGTATACAGGTAAGTGCCAGAGAGATTGACTGGTAGGCAGGTGGCAGACAGATCAGCTATGCAGCGTGTTGTGACATAAACTCGTCACCCATCTAAACAATCTATGTCAGTAATGAGCTGAAGGTCACTACGTTTGCATTAAATGTTAGAGTTTTCTTTTTTCTAGTGATTATATTATTTTAAAAAGTTATTAAAAATAAAATGATTTACTTTATTGTAACCCAACTCGGTGGCGTAGTTGGCTAACGCGCAAGTTTCATGTTGAGCTAGACTGCCGAGGACGGGAGATCGAGGTTCGAATCTCACTCTGGTGAACTAGGGGTGGTTTTTCCTAAATAGTTTCCCACTGAAACACCACACCAATGCGGGTTCACTTCCTCTATATTCAACCTTTCCAATTACTAACCCATTGTAATAATTAGTACTTACCCGAGCCGCTAGTAAAACGCGGTGCTAAGTATTATTAATTTATTGTAACAATATTGGCTCTGTGATGGATGTTATTGGTCATGACTCACAAGTATAAAACAGCAGAGTGGAGATTGTTTATTGACTCATTCAAAACTAGTTTTGAAAGGCGTCCTTTAGTAAAATAGAATCAAATTTCCTTTTGTTGGTACCGTTATCTTATTCCACTACTATGAAATAATCCTACCATATATGAAATTTATTTTGGAAAATAATCAGTATGACAAGTACGATTGGAACATTTATGTGGTGATTTAAAAGTGATTTCATTGTTACTTAGTTTGCAGCTCAGCTATACTAAATTTTTAATGTTTCTTGTGTGAGTGGGACTGTCGTGATGCGAGTTTCTTTCTTACTCCTGGACAGTAAAATGGTGTAAATCCCACACTGGTCAACACTTCAAATATTTTTTGACCTCCACTTCATACAAAATTAGGACTTTCTAAGAACACTTTGTTAAGGCCATGGATAAAAATTATGCTAGGTTTGCTTATTTGAAGGTAAAATTTCCTCTAATAAGTTATGCTAAAATTAAATAAGGTGTTTTTGTAGGTTTTCAAATAATAGATTTGATTAAATATGGAAAATTTAAATATATACTGAGGCAAGATGGAAAACAAAAAACCAGCGTGATGATCGTCCATGGGTGTTACATAAACATTTTTTTGGGAAATTTAAATCACAGAGCTACCATGAAATTGTGGATGAACTCCTATATTCATTCAATTATATGGGATGTAATGTGTCGCTTGAAGTAGATTTCTCAGACTCTCATTTTTTGGATTTCTTCCCCGAGATTCTCGGAATCGTCAGCGACGAACATGGCAAGCGATTCCACAAAGACATTTTGATCATGAAAAAGAGTTACAAGGAAAAGTGAAGTTCTAGTATGCTCGCAGACTATTGCTGAACACTTAGGAGGGATGTTTCAGATGTTAAATACATTATCAAATCATCAACTGTCCCTTTTTGGTTATTAATAATGTTATGAATATACGTTTTTTTTTCTGGTTTAGCTTGTAGTATCACTAAAAATCCTTCCATGATAGAAAAAAATTAGTTACATATTTAAATTCAGCATTAAATTACTATTATGAACAGACTTTTTTTTGTGTGTGCCAAAAAAAATTGTTTTATTTTGTAAGCCAGTGTCATTAAATTTGTTTGCTCTTTCACGATGAAAGCCGTGTTTTTCACCTTTTCTTGCCATTTTAACAAATCTTTGTTCGTTTATAAAGAGTATTATTAACTTAACGATAAAAATCGTCACCACAGAAGGCAGTGGATGTAGATAATTTTATTTTCCGCCAGGGCGTGGTACCTCGGATAAGATTTCAACACGTGACTGCTAGTCAGACGTTCTAGCAGGGCATGTGATAGACTTGACTTGAACATTTACTCGACTTTATTTGTGCTTAACTGGTACTTAAGCCGTACTTATAATTGTTTTTGGATCCCGTCCTTAATCTTTCAATTCATAGAAGAATGCAAAGCTACCGTGAATCCACTATAAAAGCAGTGACTTTAACTGAGGTTGGAACTTTGATCTCTAAGAAAAGGGTAGTGACATCACAAGAGTGTGTCAACATCAAGGTAACAGGATTATTACTATTACTATTATTATTATTATTATTATTATTATTATTATTATTATTATTATTATTAGCACCACGTCTTACCACCCGTTCGGGTTATTCGCACTTACGCTAATGTGTAACGGTAGGGTGATGGTGAGATGAAATGGAGGACCTACAGTTTAACGTGGAATCCGAGCCCCGGTGGAGGCCTGGTATTCCCCACAATCACAAGTTGTGATTAATACACGTCTTGTCAGAGGTGAAGGAAGAGTTTGGCAATCAGATAGATCATTGCCGGGAAATGTCACAGGACGTTGGTCAGGTTGCTAATTATCTCCATTGATATGTATGCATTTTGAGAGTATATGTGAAAGATGAATAGAGAATTGGTGTTAACATGTAGCGTAGCAGTTAAGGAACAATATACTAAAACAAACAAAAATTATTTGCCAGCTAAATATTAGGGTTCCGCGAAGATTCGAAATGGCCAAGTCCAAGATAAAATCTCCTTTGCTTCGACTTTGACACCCACAATAACATCCGCGTATTCGAAAAATTTCAAATAAAGAATGAACTTTTACACACTATATAAAGATTTTAATTATCCCACCAAATGTAATATATTAAAACATCTAATTATTCTGAGAACCACTGCTAAACAGGATCTAAGCACCAACTAATGATTAGATGGCATCTATAGCTGGGATGGACCCACGAACACGCTACAAACCATTCGCAGTGATCTACCGGCTGTCGGTTTTGCCAATGAACACAAAGGAATTGGTCAAGTCTAGTTGGGACGTGTTTGTTGCATGCTCGCAAGAATGGAGAACTGGTCTGAGGACTCTGGACTCTGTATCTCAGTTGATAGATTCTTATAAAAAAAACAAAGCATGGATAGAGCAGGCGAATAAAAGATATTAAGTGGTATTCAATATCGCAACACTATCTGGTTCAAAATAACTGCCGGGTTGTAACAATGAACTGATGGTCACTGGTATGAAGTAAAGAAAATATAATGCACGAAGACAAAGATTTGTAGCTGTGTGTCTTCCTTGAATTCAATTTTTAACGCACAAATTTGTTTTAATCCTCGATACCCTTATCTCGTTAGACTTATTTATGACTAGTTTTCAAGTGTACTTTTGACGATTAAGTTTTTCACTAACTTCTTCATTCTTTGATTTGATATTCGAAATATCTGCGCTACCTTTTCGGGTAGACGGAATGTACAAGCCGGAAAACAAACACCAAACGAAATTTAAAAAACTCCTTGTGCTACCACATAGCAAACTTTATCCACAGAAGCTGGCACTATCTTTATCAGCAGGTGGTGGCCACTCGGTCGGAATAGTTCAATTGCGGAATGATGCCATGAAGTATTCTATATATTTGACTTGGGCCGAGATTAGAAAAGTGTTTTAACTCAGCAATATACTATTTATTCAGAAATATACTATTTTTAATCTAAATTAAACCAATATTGTTAGAGCACGGGTGACCAAAATCAAATCAACAATGTCTTAATACGTAACTGCATCCATGAACTTTAACCGGAATCTGAATTTAATACGGGCCTAAGAGAAATATTTCACTAAAAAAAATGACCACAAAATTAGTTAATTCATAATAAACCACATCAAATGTAAACATAGGCCCTAATCTAAATAATTGTTTAATTTTATTGAATTATTCAACGTGTGAGGTTTTCCTTGGCTTCGCATTTGTTCCATAACAAGTGAGCGGTCACAGTTTTAGATCAAATAGATATGATCTGTTCCTCCATAAACTAATTTTATATTTACATATTTTTTCAATAGGGCCTATTTTAATAAAATGGTCAAAGTAAAATGTATTTTTTTTATTTAGCACCAAGTCTTAATACTCATTCGGATGTACGCTTAAGTACTAATTACGCTATAGGCTAGGAATTGGGAAGGTTGAATGTAGAGGAAGTGAACCCGCATTTGCGTGGAGGGAGAGTGGAAAACCATTTAGGAAACCCCCTACCCCAGATAAAACGACAGTGATTTGAACCTCGATCTCACCGTCCTCAGTAGTCCAGCTCAACACGAAACTAGCGTGTTAGCTAACTACACCACTGAGGCGGGTAAAGTGTTGATTGAAATTAGCTCTATCCACAGTCTTCACTTGCATCAAATTGAATTCAGCTTTGCTAATCTTATAGCACATATCTTCTGAGCAAGACACTAAAATATTATCGCAGATATCTGGCGATATAAGTTTGAATTTTAACAACGAATAGGGAATGTTCCCTCACCCTTCCTTTCAACGAGTCGTTGATGTAGACGACGCCAGTGGTGTTGTCTATGCGTAGGGGCAAAGGGAGGTTCTCGGGGAACCCCGGCAGGGCAGGTTTCATCTCCAGACCGAATACCAACGGGTCGTCCTCATCGTCGTCAGCCTTCACGCGGGTCACGATGGAGTCCACAAGCTCCGTATCCGTCAGTTCCCACGTGCGTTCGGGGACCTTCAGGATGGGTGGAGCGTTGTCGCAATCTGAGCAACAAATATACAGGTATATATTAGCGTAGAACGTAAATACATTCAACGATATTAGTCTTCTAATACCTTCAGGATGGGTCTTTTAATACCTACAGGATGGGTGGAGGAGCATTGTCTCAATATGAACAACAGAAGTACAGGTATACATTAGTTTGTTTTAAGATCCTTAAGATAAAAAGACAATTGTACGTAATTTGAACAACAAAAATACATGTACATTAGTTTGTTCTAAGATCCTCAAAATAAAAATAAAATTGTCGTAATTTGAACAACAAAAATACAAGTACATTAGTTTGTTCTAAGATCCTCAAAATAAAAAGAAAATTGTCGTAATTTGAACAACAAAAATACATGTACATTAGTTTCTTCTAAGATACTCAAAATAAAAAGAAAATTGTAGAAATTTTAACAACAAAAATACGAATATATATATTAGTTGGTTTTAAGATATTCAAGATAAACAGAAAATTATCGCAATTTTAACGACAAAAATACAGTTATACTTTAGTTTGTTTTAAGATCTTTACGATAAACAGAGAACTGTCGCAATATAAACACCAAACAATGATACGGGTATAGGCTAATGATATAACTGGCTGGTTCAGTGTGGCCGTTAAATATCACTAATAGCAAATAACCGCCTTCTCTATATAGAGAGCCCGATTGACATCCAACCGGAGCAGCGGGCGCAATCAGGTTTTCGGCTGCTTAGTGTCATCCACCCACATCATCTGAGAGAGGTACATGCTTTATTATTATTAATATTATTATTATTATTATAGGTATTTAACGTGCACTTTCTGAACCGACCAATAATATCAGTACACGAGAATTTCTATGAGCAAGAGTGAAAGGGCCTACCAATTTTTTCGGGAAAAGTTACTTTCACATACCTTCTAGAGTTCTTTTACATGCCAAAATTGACATGGGAGCGACGGCTTTACTTCTCCTTTAAAAGAATAGATGCTAAGAATGTTTATTTCTGGGTTTGAACCCACGAGCTTTGGGTGCTGAGACACCGAGGTCAACCTTTACATGTCCTAGGAAAAATCTTCGCTTCGATAATTAGGATCATCATTAGTATTACGACAGAGTAACTTACTGGTGATCGAAATTCGAATCTCGATTGAATGCACTAATGATGGTCTTTCACCTATAATTTATCACTGAGGTTTCAATAATCTTCCTCCAATATAATGTGGAGGCATTTATTCCCAACTACCCTTCTCATATCTAACCCGTTTATTATGCCTTTGAAATATATTGAAAAATTAATAATATTAATGTATTTAAATACATTTGTGATAGGAAGATTGATTTAGAAAGTAAAACCATTTTTATTTTCTCTTGATCCTTCGCTCGTCTAAAAATATTGAGCTCGAGATTTTGATAAATGTCGACGTTTCATGATTCCCTAAAACCGAAAAAGTTGTTTTCGTGATGAAGCCTGTCTGTCTGTATCTCAGGCTAGAGCCGAACCCATTTTAAGGATCAGGCTAAAACTTGGTTTATGAAGGTTTCAGAGTTTAATGAAGGGCAAAAAAGATGAATTCAATTTTCTCAAAATTTGTTCTAACAATTTTGATTAAATTTTGTATCTAGGCAATATTTAACACTACAACAAAAATGTAAATTTCCTTTTTCCAATGGAAAAGACTTTGAGAGTATTTTATAGTTGCTAAAATTTTCCAATTGGATCAAACCTCCGAAACTATTTAAAATACGAAAATAATAATAATAATAATAAATAATAATTTTGTATTCAGGTCTTTGAAAATATAATGGATTCTCTTTACGGTTAGTGATCAGAGATAATTCTCTATTTTCAATGATTTTGTAACAATGTATATTATATTATTTATGCTCTTTGGTGGAGTGTTTCTGCAACAATGAATATTATTTTTATCCACAAATCTTAAGAGTTCTTAGTAAATGTCTCTATTTTAAGATAAACGAAAGAAAAAGTTCGCGAGGTGCACCAAACCACTTAATTTTTATCTCTATGATGACCGTATTATATTATTTTACCGCCTCGGTGGCGTAGTTAGCTAACGCGCTTATTTTGTGTTGAGCTAGACTGCCAAGTACGGGGAGATTGAGGTTCAAATCTCATTCAGGTGAACTGGGGGAGGTTTTTCCAAAATGGTTTTCCACTTTACCTGCACGCAAATGCGGGTTCACCTCTTCTATATTTGACCTTTACAATTCCAAACCCATTAGCGTAATTAGTACTTAAGCATATAATCCAAATGGCTAGTAAGACGTGTTGCTAAGTATTATTATATTAGTTTTAATATGTTATTACATTGTCATTGGTATTGAGAGGATTTGTCAAAAGTGATAGTTGCAGAATATATGATGTCTTTATAAATGAAATTAACTTTCATAACTTTAGTTCACGCACCGGTGGGCACGCGGACAAAATATCAAGGTCATCTAGTCTGCCTCGCCGGTGATGAGAGCTTGCGGTTGGGGTTTGAATCTCAACCGCGTTACCCGGGGTGTATTTTTCTGAATGGTTTTTCATTTTTCTATCAAGCAAATGTGGATAGCTTTCTCAACGGCACTCAATTAGTGTAATTAAACGCTTATACTATAGCCCAGCCGGATATTAAGATATGGGACAAAAACAAAGCAGAAATGTCAAATACCTAACTACTGTAAATTTTTATCAACTACTTCGGGGGTCAAATGATATTAGGCGTCACGTTCGTGTTAGTTTATATTATTAATGACAGGGAGATTAGGGATCGAGTTCCGATATGGTGTACTAAAGTACATGTCCCCTAGTGTAATTAGTACATAGGCAAATAACAAGAACAGGTAGTAAGACGGGGTGCTAAAAAAACAACAGCTTTTTACCACGATTGCATTATGCATTCGCCGCGCTGGCATGTCGTCCTATTCGACGAGATAATCAAATTGGTTCATTTGCAGTCGAACACGTTACTCATGTGTACACGTCAACATCCGATGTTTGTCGTGCGTGAATCCTACGACGACGTATATCCAGAATATCTTATCCACAGGGCTCATATATAAAATACTATTGGATCAGACATAGTATCAGCAGTTGTAACGAGTTTGGATATTGTGATTCTGTAAAGAATCGCAACAGATGGATCTATATATAAATATAGACTACTACAATGTTGGCATCACGATGTTTGTTTCCATGATATGTTATTTAAATCAATAACAAAATAACCCACTTCAATGGTCGAATGTTCTAAGACGTCACTCACTCTCTAAATAGACTAGACTACTGAGGATGGGGAGATCGGGATTTGAATCCAGGTCGAGTGTACAAAGGATAGTGTTTCTTAAATGATTTACCACTCTTCCTCCACGCAAATGCAGACACAGTTAATCTAAATCCAATCTTCCTCATCCTTAATACATTAGTATAAATAGTGCATAAGCGAATAACAGTTAGTAGGACGTAGTGGTACAAAAATATATATTTAAAAAATAGAAAAATAGAAAACCTTTTAAGGAGATAATATTAAATTCAAACACGAGTATTCACACCGATGTTTGCAATGTTTAAGGTTCCCATCTAGTAATAAAATATATTTCTGGTGACGAGCAGGTAATGGTTCGAGTCCTGGCCGGATACAATGAGGGTAATAATCCCCAAGGGGTTAACAGTGTAGTTCTCTCATCTCTTCTAAAATCTAATGTGGGCACATTTATTCTAAGTTAACCTCCTAATACCAATTCCTTAGAATTATAAGCCATTAATAACCTTAGTGATGAGCCTATTGACAAAAACAATTATACTATAAAATAAGAATTATCTACTCGCATCGGTGGACACGTGGTCTAAGTTGTTAAACTCTTCTGGTATGGTTTAACGATGACAGCTAGGTCTTAGTTCGAGTTCCAACCTGGTGAATTAGGTTTATTTTAGCACCATGTCTTACTACCCTTTTGGGTTATCTGTCTATGTACTAATAATTACATAAATATGTTAGGGATTAGGAAGGTTGAATCTTGAGGAAGTGTACCGGCATTTGCGTGAAGGGAGAGTTTAAAATCCATTAGTAAAAACCAACTTAACTAAACCTGAATGGGATTGAAATTTGATCTCCCCGTCTCCCACCGTACTCCTTCCCAATATCCACCCTATTAGTGTAAATATGATAGCAGGGGAAAAAAATATTTAAAAAATGAAGTAGTTTAATATATAACTAATATATAATTAATCATGACAGTAGCTAAAAGATGATGATTTAGTTTGTATTGTTTGATGTAGCAGCTATTTAATATTGTAAAAGAATCAATGTATTCTGTAGAACGTGTTTTAATTTCTATCTATTCATATCTTAAACTAATTTATAGATTAATGGTGAGCAAGGTGATTGTTATCATTATCATTTGACTGAATAAAATATATAAACCATAAATTTAAAAAATACTTTTTTTCCATCGCATTTTACTACTCATATATACAAAATGATATGCGCTACTGAGGTAGGGGGTTAGGAAGGCAGAAATGAGAAGAAATTCACCCTCATCTGCGTGGAAGAAGAGGGGGGAATCTCTCTAGTTAAAAAACTCAAACCAGTTCACCGTACCGGGACTCAAACGCTAACCTCCACATTCCCAGCGAACCTGCAAGACCATCTTGACGTTTAGTACAGGTAGCAGCAGATGCGGGCCAGCAGACAATACAGAGATAAACTTGATCTTAAGCAGGAATGGTAAATTTATGGTACGCGTGCCATTGGGTGAAACACGAGCATATTTTAGGTGGAACGCCAACATTAAAAAGATAAACACTAAATACAGCTTTTTCCAACGAGGTCAAACATTTTTGGAGTAAATTATATCGCAACAGCCATGCTATTCAGTGTCATGTCACAATGAACTTAGTAAAGTCATTGGTTTGAAGACATCTTGGCTCGTACTTGAGTCCATCTTGTGTGCCATTGAAGACAAGTTGTGATCTGAACATAAATAAATATATTGGGTAGAAAAATGCATGCTTTAAACTAATATGGAATATATAGGTTTTGATTTTAACATCAAATATATTGTCTTTTTTTTTCAATATTTTTACTTTGAAATATTTAAATTAATATTTTCAAGACCCTCATTTTGACAATTAAATGAATCTTACTTCTTTATATCGAGGCAATATTCAAATATTTACAAATTTTGTTAGAGCTATTTATAATAGTCGACAAGTTTTAATTTTAGATAATAAAAAAATGTAGATATGATGTGGCATACTATACATTATAGCCTTGTTAATCCGAGCTAATTGGAACTGAAGTTGTTTGGATTAACGAAAACTCAGATCAAGTGGAAGAATATATTTTCACGAATTTTAAATTACAATTGAACAAATTTAATCAAGTTTTAATTTATTTAACTGATGTATAGCACGTAATATGTACTGGCATTATTTTTTCTAGCTATAGGAAAAACCCGCTCCGGTGGCCGCGTGGTCTAATGTATTATTATCACGTTGGACTAGACTGCCGAAAACAAAGAGATTGGGGTTCTGCACCAGTCGGGTGCAATGAGTGGTGGTTTACCTAAATTTATTTTCACTCTCCCTTCACGCAAATGTGAGTGCATTTTCTCTAAACTAAGCCTTCCCAATCCCCAACTAATTAATGCAATTAGTACATAGGCGTACAACCTGAACAGGTAGTAAGACACGGTGCTAAAATAAATATAAAAAAGTTACAGGAACCCACATTGTGTTGACTACAACATGAAAATATTAAGCATTTATTAGGGGATATCACTGTTGGTTACCATTCTATTTTAACAATGAGCTTGTTATTATTATTACTATTATTATTATTATTATTAATACTATTACTAGCACTGCGTCTTACTACCCCCTCGGGCTATACACACTTACGCTAATGTGTAATGGTAGGGTGATTGTGAGATGAAATGGAGGACCTACAGTTTAACGTGGGATCCGAACCATGGTGGAGGCCTGGCACTCCACACATTCATAAGTTGTGATTAACACACGTCTTATCAGAGGTGAAGGAAGGATTTGGCAATCAGATAAATCTGTGTCGGGACAGAGGATTGAGCCCCGGACCCCAGCACAGAAATCTGAGACCTTACTCCTAGACCACCAGATCACCCCAATGGACTTGTTAACCAATATAACATATTTACTTTGACTTAATCTTTCCCAATTTTCCGAAAAGTGTGTTCGGAATATCCAGAATTTTGGACTGCCGGTGGTTGGTGATAGCGGCGTTTTACTGTGATAGTTCAAAATGCAGCTAGTCTTCAAGTAGCACACTGGGGGGAAAAATCTCGCGCATTCCTGTCATAGGGGGTTATATTTAAAATTACACCCCTGTTTCAAACAATTATGTGTACTGTACTTTATTTTAACAAACACATTATTTTAAGAAATATTGAATGAAAGTGGGGCACTATCGATATAAATGGCCGCCTTGACTCGTGTTCAAATTCGCCTCCCCTAAGTTAATGGTTCATCTACGACCATCGTTGGCTGGACGCAACACATGTTGTGTTTATTTTCTCCCTTGACAAGAATTGTCGACCGTGACATTTTATCGGGAGATATAATTTAAACCAACCATTATACAACACTGAAGTCATGTGAGTACACTTCCTCTAAATACAACCTTCCTAATCCCTAAGACCATTAGTGTAATTAGTACATTAGCGTTCAGCCTGAACGGGTAGTAAGACGTGGTGCATATATAAGGTTTAGATTTGTTTGAACAGCCATCCTACTATCCTGTTCTCATCAAGTCACCATATATATTCCATAAAGGGCCTTATACTTTCCTTTTTAGACTTTTCTGTATCTATAAATTAATTTGTGCAAAGTATTAAGCTTCACTTTCTCTATCATCTCTACAAAGTTCTCCTTTCATATTTGTATGGCATCCCTTTGTTCAAATTTGGAACACAAACTCAACGATAAACTGCAAGGATTCTATATTTTGTTATTTACCTTCAACTTCAAGTTAAATTAATCCCAAAGTTTTAAAACTTGTGATTATTATACATTGTATAGATTCGTCGAGTAGTAAAGAAGATTCAGTATAATTTTATCTTGACAACAACTTGGTAAATATGCATTATTATGGCTGCACCTACTTATTTTGAATTATTTTTAACATTTCATTGAACACTAAAAAATGTCCTTTTTGGATTATTAGTTTGTAGTTCTTTAAAAAAGCCTTTTGTTGACGTTCCACAATATTCTCACTGTTATCTAGGTGCATATTTTATCAGCCACTATGAATTATCTACGATGTTTGAAAAAATCAATAAGTTTGTGTTTGACGCGTTTTAGATACTTAGGGCGTCATGGTGCAATGGTAGATAATACAATAATGGTTATATAGACTAAAATATATATTATGTTATTAATTTAAATAAAACAAGAAATTAGGTTTATTAAATGAATAGTACTTACCTATTGCATGGCATTAAGATCTCTAAGGTTCATTGCCGCAATTACTTCCACATATTGAGCTAGTTTTATCCAGTCCACCTCATGACACCCTATCCCTATCTTGAGCTAGTTCTATCCAGTCCACCTCATTACACCCTATCCCTATCTTGAGCTAGTTATATCCAGTCCACTAGATTTTCCCATTTGTGCTGCATGTCCTACCCAATGTAATCTACGATACTTGATTATCCTATTAATGTTTTGTGATTAGTACATGGTAGGTATTTCTCAATAAGTAACTTCCTCCACTCCCATATATTCTCAACCATTTTTGGACCAAATATCTTCCTATATAATAAATGAATACCAGTCATACATAAGTTACTCTTTTACTGATTTAATTATGTAAACCATTAAATGTATGACGTCAGAATGAATGTTGTATAGGTTATTTAATAATTTCCATCAAAATTGTTGAAGTATTGAACAAATTTGGTGTTTGTGAATGAACTTGAGGCAGCCAATCAAATCGAGAGCAGACATCTCTGAAGAACGAATAGTTAGATAAATACACAACATTAAACCCACTACAGGATCAATAAACTATAACTACAATTCATAATTCACATGATTAAATACACGTTCACCTCAATTCTTTTGTTGCGCCTTTGTGGTAAAATAAAGGCTTGCCTTAAATTAGTTGGAATGTAGAGGTGATCGATTTTTCGGGCTGCAATATAACATTTAAAATAATAGTTATTGAACAATTAATGAACTATTTAATTGACAATGGTATGTTTTTATTAATCCTTAGAATATTTTATTTAAAATAAAATAGGTAAAATAAATTGAGTTTTAAAAAGCGTATTTGATCTTCGAAATATCTTATTACGTTTAAGATTTAAATAGTATATTTGAACGAAATTGCATTATTTAAAATATATTTTGCCAATGCTAGTTTGAGTTCAAGTTATCATTATTTTATTTCAAATTGAATGATAAAATGATGTTCATCTTATGAAACGTGCCCTAAAACTTGTACAACCAAATTAAGTCAAAGAAGTAGCTTTGTTTACAGTTACAAATTTACGAAAATAATTTCTATATATTTAAAGTCAATTCATACAGCCTGAAGTTGTCACTTTTGAAATTTAATATCAATATCTTAGAATTAATGCTGGTAGAGAATAAAATGGGATCAATGTTTGCATATTCTCAAAGCTCTTCCTACCAGAATAATTCTAAATATAATCCTACTGTATTATATAAACTTGAATTTTTAAAAAAACGCTGTAGTTGTTTAAATAATAATGGGAATATTGAGGAAGTTCTCCAAACAATGTTTGTTTCAAAATTGTAAACAAGTAAACCAGAAGAACAAAGTAATCCCCCAACAACGATAAAATATTCAAAATAATTAAAACGTGGTAGGGGTGGAATGGATGTGGATGCAATAAAGGGCCAGTGTTTTTGCAGTTTTTATGGCAAACCATTTTTTTTTGGGTCAAAATAAATTAAATATTCCTCCAGTACAAACATAGAGTTTAATTTTATTCACATGTTAATATCAACAAATCCTGTATATCTTTCATGGGCATGGTGGAATTATCTAACAAACTTTTTAAATGAAGATAAAATGTTTGATTAAAATCCATAATACCTTTGGCAGGAGATATTCAAGAAGTTATGAACTTACCATGTGAATAACATTAAATTATATGTTTGTAATGGAGCAACATTTTTAAATTCTAAGTTTGTACTGGAGCAATATTTTATTTATTTTGGCCAAAAAAAAAATGTTTTGCTATAAGAACTGCAAAAACACTGACTTTTAATCCCGTCCCCTTTAACCTTACCTTTTTGCGTGTTAAGATATCAATCTTTGAAAGTTGTTGTCAAAATAAATGTGTGAGAAAAGAGAAGCTGGAATACGTCAGGGGGTTGAAGGGTAACGTTTGATTTTAATGCAGAATAAGAAATAAATTACCAACAGCTGACCTACCACTAAAATAGCCATTTCATTTTCTACTTATTGGGGTATTTTACGTGCGATTCTTAAAATGACACATGACGTGCAACGCCTAGACTCTGTTTATCTAATTATAATAGCAGGATGAGCCCGGAAGTGAACCAAGGTGCCATAGACTTGTGGTCGAACACAACAAACAACCCACATATTTGGGTTTCAAGTAATTTTCCTGGATGTAGTGGTGACCAGCAACTACTACAAGCTACCCGAATCAGTGATCGAACTGTCTAAGGTGTAAGGCTCGCAGTGTAGAAGGTAAACGTGTATAGAGGGTAGGTAGAGGTTTGAATCCCAACCGTGAGCGTTTGGGTTGGATTAACATATGTTATTTATCAATGTGGTTCTCCTACCCTAACGCCAAATTAATGTTGGTGCATTTTCCCTAAACCATATTTCTCGTTAAGATTAAATCAAAACCAACCAATACTTCAATAATAAAACACAATTTTTAAATCAATTTTCTAGCCAACAATTAAAGGTCTAAAGAAAAATTTCACTGAAAATATATATAAGCATAGGTTTATAACTAAATAAAATAATGCATTATCATAACATAGAAAATATTATCTAAGGTGAAAGTATAGAAGGTTTACCATGAAATCAAAACCAAATCAATTTAAAAATTAAAAAAAAGTCGAAAATAGATAATTAATTGGTAAAAGCGGTTATAAGTTTATCATTTGTCAAAAAATTAATATAGCCCTTTTGCCTAACCATTTACTTTATTAAAACCAGAAACTAGAAATTTCATAACCACACTTGCAAAAGTACGCCAACTACCCCTATCTGGAGATAGCTATATCCAGTCCCCCTCATTAAACCCTATTTCATTCAGGTCCATTATAATTGTCCTCCCATCTGCGTCTAGGTATTCCAACTGGTCTCTTTCCATTGGGTTTTTCAGTCAAAACTGTGAACAAGGTTCTAGAATCTCCCAATTGTGTTGCGTGTCCTGCCCACTTCAAGCGGAGATATTTGATTATCCTAGCTATTTCATGGGATGAGTACAGGATATGTAACTTATCACTATGTAACATACTCCACTCCCCAATAGCCTCATCCCTTGTTGAACCAAATTTCTTCCTAAGCCCCTTGTTTTCGAAAAATCTAAACTGGTTTTTGACATTTAAGGTAAGAAACCACGTTTCACATCCATAGAAAACAACCGGTAAAATTATTGTATTGTTCGTTCACGGTAGGAGTTTACCTGGGAAAGGACTTTTTTCCCTACCAGAAATCTATTATATAATAGGATATTGGTAAGAAAAAAGCCCTTTCAGAGGTAAACTCCTCCCGTGAATGAAGTATATATTTTGAGTTTTACATTCCTGGACAGCAGGTGAGATATCAACATCTTACTAAGTAGTAACAAGCATTTGCCGACTGTATTATTTTCCTAATATCCAATCTAATACAGTTATTTCTAGTTAAAATTTCCCCTAAATATTTACTCATTAATTATGTCAAATTATCTTATTCGCAGTAATCTTTAAATTATCGTTCCCAATCTGTGTGTTCTGTGTGATCATATATTTAATCTTTCAAATGCTCACTTCTAAACACATTTATTCACTAGCCTCTAGTAAGATTTCTGCATTTCTTGCAACATCTTAATATTTATTATCTAACAAAGCTAAATCATCTGCGTGTATTTTTTTCAGAACCCTGTCTTACTTCCCATTCGGGTTATAAACTTATGTGCTGTACTAATCACGCTAGTTGTTTTAGGGATTAGGAAGGTTATATTTAGAGGAAGTGAACCCGTATTTGATTGGAGGGAGAGTAGAGAACAATTTAGGAAAAATTACCCTTACACCAGACCTATATTCGAACCTCTATCTATTTGCCATCGGAAGTCTAGACTACTGCGAGAGTAGCGCCTTAGACCATGCAGCCACCAAAGCTGATGTCTTAGTATCATTAAAGCTGCATTGTATCGTTTAGTGTCAACCCTTTGCTAATCTCTTGCATTACTCTAATAACATAGGTCTATTCTAAGGCTTTATTAAAAAGTTATGGGGATAGTGCATCTCCTTGTTTCAACACAGTGTGCATTTTGAAAGTGGCAGATAATTGACATCCAACTCGAACCCTGCCACGCGTTTCTACAACCACGACATTACACAAATTTACATTTGATATAAAATGTATGAAAACCCTGACTCTCTTAGCAATGTCTAACAACAAACCAAATAAACATGACACCATCATTATTATTATTATTATTATTATTATTATTATTATTAGCACCGCGTCTTACTATCCGTCCAGGCTATACACACTTACGCTAATGTGTAATGGTAGGGTGATTGTGAGATGAAATGGAGGACCTACAGTTTAACGTGGGATCCGAACCACGGTGGAGGCCTGGCATTCCACACATTCACAAGCTGTGATTAATACACGTCTTGTCAGAGGNCATTCCACACATTCACAAGCTGTGATTAATACACGTCTTGTCAGAGGTGAAGGAAGGGTTTGGTAATCAGATAAATCTGTGCAGGGAACGAGGATTTAACCCCGGACCCCAGCATAGAAGTCCAACACCTTACCCCTAGACCACCAGGTCACCCCTGAGACTTTCATTGACGTGAACCAAATGACAAGATAACTAAAAAAAAATTCCTCTTCAAGAAACCGTCAGTTATGCTTTTAAATGCATCTTCTTGACGTTTATTTTCAGATCTAGATCGGAGGTGGGTGTGGACCGTAAAGGACATGGCTGTCAAATTCTACAAATAAATATGTTCTAAAATATATAGCTTGCTGAGAATATACATATATTCTTTTGCCCTGTCAAATCTCAAAAATTCAATTTAAAAACTCAAGGAAATTAAATAAAGCCAATCAAAGGGAGAAAACCTGATAAAAACAAGAACAAATCTGACTTGGGGAAATAAATATAAGGCTATCCAAACAAATATAATAAATGAATGTTGGATAAAATCACATTGAAAAAATAACAAGACGTTTCCCTATAATGCGATTGACTTTAATCATATTTAAGAGTGATAGCATATTTTATTACCTCTATGCTAGTTTACTATTATATTTATGGGTTCGGCCTTTGCTGTGGGCAATAACGCCCAAGCTTCACGCTTTTTAAGATTCTTGATTAAATTCCGGTCAAACAAATGTCCTTGGTCTGGTGCGGAACCAAGTGAAACACGTGTGGTTCTAGGTTCATCATAAGGGAGTCTCAAGATTATAGTAGTCCAACCCGTGTAAACTGCATATAGGAACATAAGTGTAATGCGTTCGATTCCCATAACGGCTGAAAAATGTACCATTGAGGTTTCTCTTTTCACACAGAGAATAGATTACGGATAGCAAGGTATAGCAATTCTAGAATTAAGTTTGTTTGTCAGTCATGTGTTAACATATTCAGGTGGCTTAAAAAGTGCACGTCTAATACCCATGTTAAAATGGATTTAGTAAGTACGTGCTTATATTCTAGTTTGAAAAAATGTATCAGGCAGGAAGTATGTGGTTCCTAGTTAGCTATAATCATAAGTTCCCACGATAACAACCCGAGCGGAATAGGCCTAAGTGTGTTAAGGTGGAGTAGAAGAGGACGTGAGTTAAGCTAAGTATTTTTACAATTTGGATAGCAAGAAACATTTTTTTACCAAAATAATATAAAATATCGCTCAAGTATAATCATTAAATTTTTTACTCATAATAACCCCAACATATCATGAATATTTGTCATGACTCATAACTCATGACTCAAAAGTATATTAATATTTGATGAGAAACTTTTTAGATAAGAACCAATAATTTTCTAGTTAATTTATCTAATGGAGCAATAGTTTATTTATTTTGGCCAACAAGTTTTTTCTAAAAAAACTACTTCCGTCCCACCTTAAAAATAAACATTAAAAAACTATTTGTTATCTATTATTCATCACGTTGACGTTTTTAATTTTGAAGGGATGGTGTAATTTAGGGAAAGTGCACCAATACTTTAGTGGAGGAGGTTTGAGACACTAATTAAGAAGAACTAAATGATCCATTCTAGTATTAAAATAGGCTTCCAATGACAGGGAGATCCAGGTTTGAAAACCTGGTCGGGTGTACTTGGGTTAGTTTAAAAAAAACAATCTTTTTCCATTCAAATGCGGCTACACTTCCTCTAATCTCTCCCTAACTCATTAGCGTAGCTAGTACATATGCGTGAACAGATAGTCAGATGCGGAGCTATGAAAACACTGGTGGGAATTTGATCCCTAAGCCCTATTGTCAACCGCAAACTAGCCAAGACACGAGACTGAAGCCTGCGTTTGAAATTTTTATAATTAGAGAGGGTTTAAATAATGAATACCATTCCTTTTGATGTAGTTACAGACCTATACTTTGATTCAGATCAGCAACAAACAATATATTAGTTCTAAATTAAAAGGGCGAGATGACATAAGGGCGCCATTATTGAATAGATACACACCAAACCCCATGAGACCAAACAAAGGGCAAGGGAGGGGGGGGGACAAAACATTTGTCTGGTTGAGTAATACAATTAAATTTGCGCAAGCTGGTCATAAATAGACCTTAGAGAAATCTGAATAATAGAAATAAACATAATTAGTGGAAGGGGGAGAGAAAGAGCAGTGGAAAGAGGATGAGAAAAACATCGATGCGAGTTACTTACTGTGCTATCAATTATTTTCCTTCTCTCTTATTTTTATGTTCTAGTTTAATACTATTTTCATATAATCATAATTACTAAGGGAGTGGGGTGGGTGCGAAAATAAGAAGGAATGTGTAATTGAGGACCCAAAATTTGCAAGAAAAAATTATTGTTTTAGTTCATTTTAAACTAATGTTTCTATATTAAGTTTTTAAACACAAAAAAGTGTATGTATTTAAGTAGTTCCTCTAGTAATGATTCACTTAACTCATAATACATGACGTGTAAAACCAAAAGTCCCGCTAAATGTAGGGGATTATATATATATATATATATATCAAAGGATACCACTTTGGTAAAAAAATATTGAAAAACACAGCTATAGTGAATATGTGTGAAATTTTTATTACATTCATTAGCCAAATTATTACTGCCATTCTGAAAATTAAACGTCAAATGATTCACACTTTTGTATTGTTTTTCTATTTTTTCTGTATTTCTCAAAGTGATCTTAAAACAGTGGTTTGAAGCATTTAACATCATAATATATAGAACATTATTTTTAAAATATCCTCAAACATTTTGACTTAATAATTAAATTACGTCCAAATGAGAACAAATTAATGGAATTCCGGTCTTTCACAGCTTCCTTTGTATATACTTTTTTTCGTGCTTTAAAACTTTCCATAACACCGACCATGGTATCCACATTAGTGATCACGCAGTACAAGGTAGTAAACTAACATTACACAAGGATCACCGTTTACGGAAAGGTTAAGGTTAGAATCCCGGCTGGATGCACAGGGGGTCGTTTCCCACAAGTGATTTATTATTGTTGTTTTGTAATACTTTCTCATCGCTTATGTAGATGCATTTTTCCTTAATTATCATTCTCATCCCTAGATTTTATACTAAGCCATTAATAGCTGAATAGTGAATTAAGGCATCACTCTTTCAATTGACTGGATTTCCGTAATAGGGGAGATCAGGGTTCGAATCTCGATCGGGTATACTGAGGGGAGTTTTACACTGAGTTTCCATGAAAATGTGGGAACACTTCCTTTATATTTAACCTTCTCTATTCCTAACACACTAAAATAATTAATACATGTTTGTATAGTCGAACGTATATATAATATGACTTTGGTAGGAAGAACAGTAGAAGTTAGCTACTAAAGTTACTAAAACAATGTTAATACATTCATACATAAAGTAATGTCATATACAGAGGTTACTTTTGATGGATATTAACAATACTTATAAAATATCACAGCCAATGTAGTAAAATAGTATCAATGTTGGCCGCAAAGAAATATGTTTTGATTTTCTCTAGTGTTCTTCCAACCAAAA